>JAKSZT010054586.1:4755474-4847746 GCA_026826555.1 Tolypeutes matacus
CTTTGGGTTTTTCATATATACCCTTTATCATTTTCAGAAAGTTTCCATCTATTCCTATCTTTTGTAGTGTTTTTATGAGGAAAGAGTGCCGTATTTTGTCAAATGCTTTTTCGGCATCTATAGAGATGATCATGTGATTTTTTTCTTTCAGCTTGTTTATTTGGTGTATTACATTGATTGATTTTCTTATATTGAACCATCCTTGCATACCTGGGATGAAACCCACTTGGTCATGGTGTATAATCCTTTTGATATGTTGTTGAATGCGATTAGCAAGTATTTTGTTAAGGATTTTAGCATCTAGGTTCATTAGAGAAATTGGTCTGTAATTTTCCTTTCTTGTGGTATCTTTATTTGGTTTTGGTATTAGGGTAATGTTGGCATCATAGAATGAGTTAGGTAATAATCCTTCTAATTCTATTTTTTGGAAGAGCTTAAGTAGAATTGGTGTTAGCTCTTTCCGGAATGTTTGGTAAAATTCAGCTGTGAAGCCATCTGGTCCTGGACTCTTCTTAGTTGGGAGGTTTTTAATGACTCAGTCTATCTCTTTACTTGTAATTGGGCTGTTGGGTTCATCTATTTCGTCTTTCAACAATGTCGTCTGATTGTGGGTTTCCAGAAACTTGTCCATTTCCTCTAAATTTTCATTCTTGTTGGCATATGATTTTTCAAAGTATTCTCTTATGATACTCTTTATTTCTGTGGGGTCAGTAGTGATATCACCTTGCTCATTCCTTATTTTATGTATTTGCATCTGTTCTCTCTTTTTCTTTGTTAATCTGGCTAAGGGTTTGTCAATTTTGTTGATATTCTCGAGGAACCAGCTTTTGGTTTTGTTTATTGTTTCCAGTGCTTTCTTATTCTCTATTTCATTTATCTGCTCTAATCTTGGTTATTTCCTGTTTTCTACTTCCTTTAGGTTTAGTTTGTTGTTGTTTTTCCAATTCCTCCAAGTGTGCAGTTAGGTCTTCAATTTTACCTCTTTCTTCTTTTTTAATATATGAATTTATGGCTATGAACTTCCCTCTCAGGACTGCTTTCGCTGCATCCCATAGGTTTTGATATGTTGTGTTGTTGTTTTCATTAGTTTCAAGGTAGTTACTGATTTCTTTTGAAATTTCCTCTTTGACCCACTGTTTGTCTAAGAGTGTGTTGTTTAACTTCCATATCCTTGTGCCTAACCTGTTTCTCTGGCCCTTATTGATTTCCAACTTCATTCCGTTGTGGTCAGAGAAATTACTTTGTATAATCTCAATCTTTCTGAATTCATTGAGTGTTGTTTTGGGGCCTAGCATGTGGTCTATTTTGGAGTATGTTCCATGTGCACTGGAGAAGAATGTAAATCCCGCTGTATTTGGGTGAAGTGTTCTGTATATGTCTATTAAGTCCAAATCTTCTAATGTATTGTTGAGTGCCTTCGTTTCTTTATTGATTCTCTGCCTAGATGTTCTGTTTAATGATGATAGTGGTGTGTTGAAGTCCCCTGCTATAATTGTAGAGGAATTTATTTCTCCTCTTAGTTTTTCCAGAGTTTGCCGCACGTATTTTGAGGCACCTCGATTAGGTGCATAAATGTTGATGATTGTTCTCTCTTCTTGAGAGATTACTCCTTTTACTAATATGTAGTGTCCATCTTTGTCTCTTACAATAGTTTTGCATTTAAAGTCTATTTTGTCTGATATTAGAATATCTACTCCTGCCCTTTTTTGGCTATTGTTAGCTTGTAAAATGGTTTTCCAGCCATTCACTTTCAGCCTCCTTGAATCCCTGGGCCGAAGGTGGGTTTCTTGTAGACAGCATATAGATGGATCATATTTTCTTATCCATTCTGCCAATCTGTGTCTTTTGATTGGTGAACTTAATCCATTAATATTCAGTGTTATTACTCGTAACAAATTTCTTACTTCAGTCATTTTTTCTTTCGGTTAATATATGTCATATGATGTTTTGTTTCTCTTTTTTGTTTTCAGTTGTTTTTAAACTCTCCTCCAACTCTCTCTCCTTTTTTTTTTCATTTCAACTTGTAGAGATTCCTTTAGTATTTCTTGAAGTGCTGGTTTCTTCTTGACATACTCTCTTAATTGCTGTTTATCTGTGAATATTTTGAACTCTCCATCATTTTTGAATGCAAATTTTGCTGGATAGAGAATTCGTGGCTGGAAGTTTTTTCTTTTAGTGTTTTGACTATGTCCTACCACTGTCTTCTTGCCTCCATGGTTTCAGCTGAGAAATCAGCACTTAATCTTATTGTGCTTCCCTTGTATGTGATGGTTCTCTTTTCTCTTGCTGCCTTGAGTATTTTCTCTTTGTCTTGAGCATTGGACAATTTGACAAGTATATGTCTTGGAGTTGGCCTGTTGGGATTTATACTATTTGGGGTGCGCTGTGCTTCCTCGATCTGCACATCCATCTCTCTCTATAGAGTTGGGAAGTTTTCAGCCATAACTTCCTTCAACAGTCCTTCTGTTCCCTTTCCCTTCTCTTCTCCTTCTGGGATGTCCATAATGCATATGTTTGTGCGTCTTTCATTATCGGTTAATTCCCTGAGACCATACTGGATTTTTTCTATCTTTTTGTCTATCTTTTCTACAATCTCTTTGATTTCAACTGTATTGTCTTCCATATCACTAATTCTTTCCTCTGCCTGTTCAATTCTGCTGCCATGTGAGTCCAGCGTCTTTTTCATTTCTTGACTTTTGTCTTTGTTTGCCATCATATCCATTACCTTTTTAGGTGTGTTAGCCATTTCTTCAGTATGTTCTCCCAGTGTCTTCTTTATATCCTTAATCTCTTCCTTCAGTTCTTTAAGTTGGTCCATGATATTTGTTTGGATAGCGTTTATTAGTTGTTCGATGTACTGCATTGCTTCCTGGTTTTTATTTTGTGCACTGGACTGGTCCATGTTTTCCAGTTTCTCAGAGTCATTTGTATTTTTCTGTTGCCCTCTGGTCATCATATTATCTTGATGGGTTTCTTCAGTTGATTAGCTTTTCTCTATGCTCTAGAAATTTATTTAGCAGTTGGTTCTGCGTGTGAGTTAAGTTTTCTCTTTGGCAGTTTTTCTTCTATTTTATTTCCTTGCTTCTTTCTATGTTCCCTTGAAGGCAAAAGTTAGGGCCAGAGGAATCAAAAGATGTAAGGAAGGCAGAAGGATAATAGAAATATTGATAAAAGTTAGAAGAGGGGCAAAATGAGACTTAATGAGATGAATATTTAACTTGAGTAGGCAGTGTAGAGTACTAGGAAAAATTATGGAGTTCCTACAATGGACTGGGAAAACAAATGGAGGAATATATATATATATAGTGATTTAGAAGGCTAGAATTATGAGGAGGTAGAGAAATAGTAGAGAAAGGTCTGAAAGGAAAAAGTTAATACTAATAAAAAAAAGAAGAAGAAAGAAGAAGAAGAAAACAAAATAGTTGGGATAGAAATTGACACCCTTAAGTTGTGGGCCTATGAAAAAATGTTGTCTCTAAGAGCCACAACAGAAAACAGAAGGCAGAAAGATGCAGGAAGGATAAGCGATAATTTGTAATACAGAATCAATATATACAGCGAGTGGGAAATTACTGAATAGGAAGCCCAGCAAATAAGCGACCAGCTGGCAGCACCTATTAAAAAAAAAAATAGAAGAAGAAAGGAAGTGGGGAGGAAAACGGGAATAATAGCAATAGACCAGAAAGTAACAGAGAGAAACCAAAGATCCACACAGGCAAGCAGTCAAACAGAGCTAAGGGGGGTCAATGATTCCCCTAGGGTCCAAGTGGATCCTTCCTGCCTACTTGTGTTTATCAATGAATTTCCCCACAGGGTTCTATATGCAGGTCCTGAAGCAGCTTTTAGCTATTAAACTAAATTAAAAAGAATTTATTTTTCATTTGTTGAAGTGACCTCACTTTTTTTTTTTTTTTAAGCCAAATGCAGGACCCAAAATAATTCCTCCTCTAGACCAACCCCCTTACGAAAGGGACCCTAGCTGGGCCCGTGGAAATTAATCAAGCACGTCCCACTTTCTGGACTCCCCAGGTTAACTGAAGCTCTGATGTTAGTCAGTGAGGAGTGCTAAATATGGCGGATTCCGCCCCTTCTGGTGCCGAGCTCCAGCGTCACCGGGCTGCTCAGTAAATCAGTTTGAGTGCAGATTCGCATCTGCTCTCAGCCTGATGCTGCTTCAGGTCGGCTTATCTGCTCCCCAAAGCTATGGGGCAGTGCAGGCAGCCATATCAATGTCTAAAAATATAAAATACCCTTCCCTGTCTTCCAACAGAACCCTCCCTGTTTTGGGAAGTGTCCCTTCCTCCTGGCTCTGCAGCGGCCCGGGTCTTATCCCTGGGTGGCTAGGGAAATCAGCTGCGTTCCCCGAACAAAATCCCCCCTCTGGTTCACTGGGTGCTGATTAGCTCGTTTTCTCTGTTCACACAAGGTCCCAGGGGCGCCAGGCAGCCAGATCCCCAGAAAATAAAACTTTTTCGCCCTGCCCATGGCTCAAAATGGCCGTTTTATTTATTTTTTCCCTAACCGCGGGGCTCAGCCGCCTGTGCCAACCTCCACCGGCAGCCTCAAAACTCACGAATCTCCACCGTTCGGTCCACGCCGCTGATATGCGCAGATAGTTGTCCCAGTCCTCTCACTCCACGCGTGCACAGCACAGACCCCCAGGCAGGACCCCGTCCCCAATCCGCCTTAATTATATTTTAGGAAAGATCTTTCCATAAGTTTTAAGGACTTTTTTCCTTTACTTACTGAAATTTGAAAATTGGATTATTAATTATTCTCATTTTAAGTCTGCTAATGGGTTTAAATTGGGGAATTATAGGACAAACTATGATTCTTAATCCTCCAGCTTAGTAGATAAAAGTTTTATGCTAAACTTACACTCTTCTATCTTGTCACACCTAGCCCTCCCACCACAGCTCTTGCAAAGAGAAGGACCTGAGGGCTGAGTAGGTCAAAGAACTTAGGAAAAACTTTTCCCCCTTTCCCAATCATTTTTATATTCAGATTTCTATATGACCTTTCCATCCTGCTTAACCTAGTTTGTGCTCCAAGAATATTCATTCACATATACAAGTACATATTTAAATTTTAACAATTTGAATAGAGATCTTTAAAAATTTTTCTTTTGATAATTTGATATTTTCATCCCATTGTATGAAACTACATGCTAAACAAATAGGAGTTACTCTACTCTACTCATTAATGTTACTTATAATTTTCATTCTCTTACAAAATAAGTTTACTTGTAAAATAACATTTAAAATATCTCTTTGAAGTTTATTTCTGATTATTCTAATCTGCACTGTGACCAGGAATTTTTGCACACAAATTCCATTCTTTTTAGTTATTGGCTTATAATCAATTTTTTTTTCAATGCTTTGAAATACAGTCTACATCATTTTCCTTTACTTCAGACCTCTGCTTATTTCTTGTCGCAGTTTGATATTATTTATGAATTCAAAAAGAAATACACATTTTATGCTTGTAAACTGGTCTGTTCTTCCAGGTGTGATACCCTTTGATTATATTAGATTCAGCTGAGATGTCTTTGACTCAATTATGTTAAATTAGGGCTTGATACAACCATGTAATATGGTGTGACACAGGGTTGAGTCCCTGACCCCTTGGTGGGCTATATAAATGGACACTCACTCAAGAAGACAAACAGAAGAAGACACAAGAGCTCTATAGATACAAGAGGAGAGAACTTAAGTTTTGATGCTGGAGCCCCAGAGAGAGCTAAGCCATTCATTCACTTGATAGTTTACAGCTGAACTTGTGAAGAGACCAGAGAAGCTGAGTCTGGAAAGAAACAAGAACTATGTCAGTCTACTTATGAGATCAGAAGAAGCTGGGACCATGGAGCCTTAAGAGGAAGAAAGAAGGCTGAACCCTCACAGAGTTGGCAACCATCTTTGGTGAGAAAGTACCTCTTATGGTACCTTCAGGAGGAGTCTTTAAGGCCTTGTAATTTTAAGCTTCTACCCCAAATAAATACCCTTTTAAAGCCAACAGATTTCTGGAACTTTGCAACAGCATCCCTTTGATGGACTAAAACATTTCCCATTTTGACTTTGACAGAATTTGGATGAGCAAGACTATTTCCAGTATATACTCACTGAGGTCGTTGAAGTCTCAGGGAAAACTGTTTTTTCTTATGAATGGCTAGGGACATTTTCTTTGGCCTGCTCTTGTAGAGGTCTTAGAAAGCAGCTGTGAGGGAGAGCTCATTTTATTACCACTTCCAGGGACTGAGTTTTGCTGATAATCAGACATTAAGAGGCACAAAAAGAAGCAGGGACTGATCTGTGTCTTACAGGCAAACAGCCTCAGAGACCCCAGAGGTAATGTGTTAATAGGAATCTCAGGGCCTCCCAGCAGCTGAGTAAGGAACAAACCTACAGGTCTGGCCCAGGGGCCTCACTAATAAAACAAAAGAGGGCACAGATAGGCTTTTTATTTTTTTATTTTTACTTATTTTTTTTTTTTAGGTGCATTTACCATTTTTATTTCACTATGCAGAAATGCACATTCACCATGGGCTGTGATACACTGACAGTGGAATAGAGAATATAGATCTTAAAGGCTATTTATAACTAAACACAAAATAGTTTAATTACAGTGAAAATTCTGTACAGTTTAAGGCTTGGCTCTGAACTAGATTGTAAATATGGACCATATTTGGAAAAAAAAACACTCTTTGTCAAGGAAAAGAAGAGAAATCAATTAAACACAAAGAAAAAGAAAGAAAACCAAGCAACAAAATCCCATCAGATTTTTCTTGAGTCAAATTTCATAATGTAAACTAATAAATACAGGATTTCTTCCCCAAATCATGACAATTTTACATATTTAGGACTTGTTAGGGACCTCTGGCCAGGTTTCTGGACTGAACACATTCCAAAGCAAATGTCTTCATAGGGTGTCAGTAAGCATTACTTAGCTCTTTGTCTCCTGACTAGCTTGCCAAATATGTTAGTGGAATGCTCTGGTTTCTGGGCTTCTAGGTTCTTGGCTATGTTACATAAAAATTTAAGGACACACCATAGGGTAGGCAAGAGAGTAAAGAGTTTATTAAGAAACAAGAAAACTAGAAATAAGTACACAACCCCAGACATGTATGTGGATGTGTTGCAGGGTGAGATGTATACATGGTGCCCCAGAGTAGGCCTTTTTAAAGACTTCTTCCTCCCCTTTCCTAAGGTTGTGGAAGAGGCCCCAACTGTTTGATTTTCTGTTTGGTTGCCCCATTTGGTAGTCTACTTGTTTGTAGTTATCTGGGGCTTCCCCTTGACCCCAGAACGAGTTCTAAATGGAACTTCATGGCCAGGGTCTAGGTGAGATCTTTCTGGCTTTGTTTTGCATAGCAAGGGGCTTCCAGGAAGAGCCTCATGGCCATGTTCTCTGCCAGGTCCCACCTGCCTACCCTCTTTCCCTATATTAACCTGTTTTACATGTGTTCTCTGTTCCCTGGGGACAAGACCCAATCAACTATGCCTTAGGCTACCTTGGGCACATTCTTGGCCATTGCTCTCAAGAAACTATCTGACAGTTTCAGCAACTCTGTGGTCTCTGTGCAAATTAAGAAGAAACAACAAACCACCAAGGAAATGGACACAAAGACACATACCAGGGTCCCATCAGTCATCTCACACAGACTGGTGAGATTTGGATTGTAAGGAACAACAACAGTCTGTTGCCAGTGCCTGCCACATATCCTAACACAACCTTGGTTGATTCCAGACCCCAGACCAGTGTTTTCTTCTCTGGGCCCCTCCCAAGCATGAGCTCCTGGCTTGCCAGTCCCTATTCATGAGTAACTCTCTTCCTTGCTCTCTGATCACCTACCAAATCAGAGTGCCCATGACCTCTACCCCATCTGGCTGTACACTTCAGCTTCCTTCCCTTGGGGTGTGAGGGTCCAGGGTAACTGCAGGTCTGCTGTATTCTGGTATCTCTTCTCAGTGATGAGAGGAGAGTGGACTGAGTGGCTTGCTCTCATGTAACTTAAAATCCTCTGGGTGGAGACCAAAGAGAAACAAAGCAGGGAGTCACTTAACCATTCAGTAAGCAGTTTGCATTGCCAGTTCTGCAAAACTAAGGATGTTTGTCATCTGTCAGAGCAATACTCTTGCATTTTCTCAGAAGAATGGGTGTGTATCAAATATTAGAGGTGAAGAACTAAGGTTTGTGTCTTTCCACCCACTCTGTTACAAACAAGACACTAATTCATAAACACTTAGTATGGACTGGCCTCGGCTTACCTTGTTCTAGATGCAAATGCTCAAAATATTACTTCGTGTTTGGCACTGGACAGGTTAATCATTAAAAAATATAATGCAGATCCCATCGCTTTTATTTTGCTTGACATTCATAGGGTATCTTGGATTTGTGTATTCAGGCCTTCCATCAGATTTGGGAAGTTTTCTGTCATTGTTCCTTTAGGCATTTTTTCTGGGGATTTATATATCTCTGCTCCTTCTGGACTCCTATTTTACATATATTTACATACTTTATGGTATTCCATATGTTACTCAAACTGTTCATTTTTTTCCACTTTTTTTTTTCTTGTGCTCTGTATCATGGACAATTTCAATTATTTTTTTCTTTGAGTTCACTGATACTTTCTTCAACCTCCTCCAATCTGCTCTTGAAATTCAGTTCAATCTCCTTTTGAAGTACTCAATTCAGTTATTGTACTGCTGAATTCTCAAACTTCCATTTGACTCTTTTTTTAAATTTATTTATTTTTTATTGTGGGTAAAAATCAAAATTTTCACAATACATACCAATATTTGTAAAATGATATATAAATATATAAGCATATATGTGCATTTGCTTGCAAAAATGTTATTTACATATATATATAAATATATTTTAAGAGGTGCTTAGAGATTACCAAAAATATTACATGGAACCAACTGGGATTCCCATGTTGTCCACCTCGCACACCTCCAACCACATCCCACACAAACATCTCACAAAAGTGTGGCCCACCACCATCAATGGAGTTACACATCCTGGGGCCTTACCACCAACCATAGACCATAGTTCACATCATAGACCACACTCTCTCCCACACAGTTCTGAGTGGTGTGTGCTGATTTAAAATGGCATACATCCATTGCCACAATGGTACTCAGGACAACCTCCAAATCCTAAACAAGCCCCTGTATTTCAACTGCACATCCCCTCCCTGCCCTGAAAGTGTCCAGTGGCCACTGGCTCCACCTCATTGTTATAATTTCTTCCATTGCTAGAATCACCATATGTGTACAACAGAATACCATCAAGTCCACTCTAGTCCATAGTACTTCCCCCAATCCTGAGGGGACTGGGATGGTGATGTCCACTCCACCTCCAAGTGAGAGAGGGCTTATATCCCATGTATATGGTGGGTGGGATGATCCTGCCTGCAGATGCAGGCCCACTCCATTCCCTGGGATGACCATTGCCCACCATTGTCTCCTTGCCAGATGACTTGGATGAGTCCATTGAGCTGTAGGGTAGGAGTTGCAGCTCCACCAAGATTCCACACACACCTGGCACATAAGTAGGTCAGAGGCTCCAGTCTCTGGAAGTATACCTAAAAATTCCAGCATCACATATAGGTTTGAATAGAATGGACTGATGAGCCATGTGAAGGGAGAACTTATTTGAGTCCAATTCTGTCACTCTCAGGAGCACAGATTCCAAAAGAGAGCCCACTGATAAGGCATCAGTCTCTGGGGCTATCCCCCATTATATAGGACCTGGGTGTCTCCAGAGCTCTCCGGAGCCCCTCTATGTGGGGTGATATGCACTTTGACATTCTATGAACTCCTACTGAGGTGTGCATAAGCGTTACCTCTGGGATGACCTCCTGACACTTTTTGAAGTCTCTTAGCCACTTGAACTCATTTGTCTTTACCTTTTCCCCCTTTTATTCAAGGTCTTCTTCCAGTTGTGCTGCCTGTTGGCCCTTGGTATTAATCCCTTGTTGCGAGGAAGGCTCATCCCCGGGAAACATGTCCCACGTTGGGGGTAGGTAATGCATTCATATGCTGAGTTAGTTTTAGAGAAAGGCCACATTTGAGAAACAAGGAGGCTCTCAGGTGGCAACCCTTAAGCACCCCATAACAGTAAGCTAAGTTTCAGTTACAAGAGCAAAGACTCATAAGGGTAGACATCAATAACAAAAACTCATCAGTGGGCCATCCTCTTTTGACAGACACTGTCCCTGCACTCAGAGGACTATTGCTGCACTCTTGGAGACTGTGGCAGAGCTCTCCAGGCTAGGAATTCAGATTCCCTCATTTATTGTGTGATTGTCCACCCATCGTGACCATGCCCCATCTTTTCATCTTTTGAACAAACTTATATAATTTTCATGTATGTTCAGGTGAACTAACTCCCATGAATCCCACCCCCAGACACCCCCCACCAATAATCCCCTGCAGTACCCATTGTAACCCTTCTGTGATCCAAATCCTCCATGAACATGTAGTCCGTAAAATAATCAAATGCACTTAATAGGAAAAAGAAACAACAATGATAAGCTTACATGCAAGAGATACACATAAGGAAACTCAGGAAAAATAAAATAAAATAAAAAAACAAAACAAAACAAAATATAATTACCAGATTGGGACATTCAAAAAAAAAATGGGGAAAAAAGCAAAAGAAATGCCTTTAAATATATATTCTTTTTTTCCTTTTATCACTGTGTTATTGGATGTCCAGTGTGCCGTGACTCATTCCCCCTCTCAATCTCCATTGTCTCCCAAATTTTCATTTAATTTTCAAGGAAGTTTAGGGTCACAACAAAGTCACACACAGAGTACCAGAGATTCCCACATACCAAACCACCCCCCTTCACCAACCCATATTAAACCCATACCCCCTTTTTTTTGGATGTTAGCACTGTTATAACTGTTATACAGATAGCAAAATATAGAAACTAAACATTGTCAATGATTTAAAATATAGTTTACAATTTAGATGATACAGTTTAATAATTTTGATGATATTTACCATGTCCTGTGTCCATTACTGTAAGGAAATGGAAAACCTTGCCCATGACCACCAAACTCCCCATTAGATCTTGACCTTTTCTTTCCCCTCAGCCCTGAGAGCGCATGACACCACACTATCCCAACCCATGGAATGTCAAGATTCACAGTTACATGCCCTGGGAATTTGAACATGCCTTTCCTAATCCACACACCCGCCAGTGCTGCACCACCAAACCCAGGAACACCACCACCCATCTGCCCCATCCCCCAACATGCAACCACACTCTATCCCTTTACCATAGATTATGTCCATATGGGTGATGGCTCAAAGCCAGCTCTTCTCTTACTCTCCCTTGTTAACCTATCTTTCAGACAATGGTTCTCAGAGACTGCTCACTTTCCTCAGTACAGATCAGTGAGGTCATATACTGTTCATCCTACAGTGCCTGACTTGCTTCACTCAACTTAAGGTCTTCAAGATTCATCCACGTTATTCCATGTGTTAGCACTTTATTCCTTCTTACAGCTGAGTAATATTCCATTGTATGTATGTACGACATTTTGCTTATCCATTCGTCTGTTGATGGGCACCCGGTCTGATTCCAACTTTTGGCAATGGTGAACAATGCCTCTATGAACATTGGTGTGCATATATCTGTTTGTGTCTTTGCTTTCAGTTCTTCTGGGTATATACCTAACAGTGGAATTGCTGGATCATACAGAAGATCTATTGTTAGTTTTCTGAGGAACCACCAAACTGTCCTCCACAGTGGCTGGACCATACCGCTCCCACCAGCAATGGATGAGGGTTCCTATTACTCCACATCCTCTCCAACATTTAGTGTCTCCTGTTTTTTAATAACTGCCATTCTGATGGGTGTAAGATGGGATCTCATTGTACTTTTGATTTGCATTTCCCTGATAGCAAACGATGTTCAGCATTTTTTCATGTGCTTTTTAGCCACTTGTATTTCTTCCTTGGAGAAGTGTCTTTTCAGGTCACTTGCCCATTTTTTAAATGGGTTGTTTGTCCTTTTATTTTCAAGGTGTAGGATTTCTTTATATATGCAGGATATTAGGCTCCTATCAGATATATGGTTGCCAAACATTTTCTCCCATTGGGTAGGCTGCCTTTTAATTTTCTTAATAACATCCTTTGAGGTGCAGAAGTTTTTAATTTTGATGAGATCCCATTTATCTATTTTTTCTCTTGCTGCTCGTGCTTTGGCAGTGAAATTCATGAAATCATTTCCTATTACAAGATCCTGTAGATGCTTCCCTACATTATCTTCCAAGGTCTTTATGGTTTTGGCTCTTATATTTAGATCTTTGATCCATCTTGATTTGGTTTTTGTATAAGGTGTGAGATGGTATTCTTCTCTCATTCTTTTGGATATGGATATCCAGTTCTCCAAGCACCACTTGATAAAGAGGCCATTCTCTCCCATCTGCGTGGGATTAGTGGCCTTGTCAAATATCAGACAACTGTATATGCGAGGATCTATATTAGAACTCTCAATTCGGTTCCATTGGTCAGTAGGTCTATCCTTGTGCCACTAGCATGCAGTTTTGATCACTGTAGCTTTGTAGTATGTTTTTTTTTTTTTTTAAGATTTTTATTTATTCATTTATCCCCACCTTGCTGCTTGTGCTCGCTGGGTCAGCTAACCACGCTGTGTGGGCAGGCCTGCCTTCACCAGGAGGCCCCGGGAACTGAACCCGGGGCCTCCCACATGGCAAACAGGAGCCCCACTGATTGAGCCACAGCCGCCTCCCTGTAGAATGTTTTAAAGTCAGGTAGTGTGATACCTCCAAATTCATTTTTCTTTTTCAATATGTCTTTGGCAATTTGTGGCCGCTTTCCTCTCCAAATATATTTTGTGGTTAGTTTTTCCAGTTCCTTAAAAAATACAGTGTTGACATTTATTGGGATTGAATTAAATCTGTAGATTAGTTTGGGTAGGATAGACATCTTGATGATGTTTAGCCTTCCTATCCATGAACAGGGAATATTTTTCCATTTATTTAAGTCTTTGATTTCCTTTAACAGTGTTGTGTAGTTTTCTGTATATAAGTCCTTTACATCTTTAGTTAAATTTATTCCCAGGTATTTGATTCTTTTATTTACTATTGTAAATGGTATTTTTTTCCTGATTTCCTCCTCAGTTTGCTTGTTATTGGTGTACAGAAATGCTACTGATTTTTGAGCGTTGATCTTATAGCCTGCAACATTACTGAACTCGTTTATAAGTTCTAGACGCCTTCTTGTGGATTTCTCAAGGCTTTCTATGTATAGGATCATGTCATCTGCAAATAATGAAATTTTTACCTCTTTTCGAATCTTGACACATTTTATGTCCTGTTTTTGTCTCAGTGCTCACGCAAGTACTTCTAAGACAATGTTAAATAGGAGTGGTGATAGTGGGCGTCCTTGTCTAGTTCCCGATCTCAGAGGGAAGGCTTTTAGGAATTCACCATTGAAAATGATGTTAGCTTTGCGTTTTTCATATATACCCTTTATCATATTCAGAAAGTTTCCATCTATTCCTATCTTGTGTAGTGTTTTTATGAGGAAAGTGTGCTGTATTTTGTCGGATGCTTTTTTGCATCTATAGAGATGATTATGTGGTTTTTTCTTTCAATGTTTTTATGTGGTGTATTACATTGATTGATATTCTTATATTGAAACATCCTTGCATACCTGGGATGAAACCCACTTGGTCATGGTGTATAATCCTTTTGATATGTTGTTGAATGCGATTAGCAAGTATTTTGTTGAGGATTTTAGCATCTAGGTTCATTAGAGAAATTGGTCTGTAATTTTCCTTTCTTGTGGTATCTTTATTTGGTTTTGGTATTAGGGTAATGTTGGCATCATAGAATGAGTTAGGTAGTATTCCTTCTACTTCTATTTTGTGGAGAGCTTAAGTAAAATTGGTGTTAGTTCTTTCCGGAATGTTTGGTAGAATTCAGCTGTGAAGCCATCTGGTCCTGGACTCTTTTTAGTTGGGAGGTTTTTGATGACTGAGTCTATCTCTTTACTTGTAATTGGACTGTTGAGTTCATCTATTTCTTCTTTCATCAATGTACGCTGTTTGTGGGTTTTGAGAAACTTGTCCATTTCCACTAAATTATCATTCTTGTTGGCATATAATTTTTCAAATTGTTCTCTTATGATACTCTTTATTTCTGTGGGGTCAGTAGTGATATCCTCTTGCTCATTCCTTATTTTATGTATTTGCATTTGTTCTCTCTTTTTCTTTGTTAGTCTGGCTAAAGATTTGTCAATTTTATTGATATTCTCGAAGAACCAACTTTTGGTTTTGTTTATTGTTTCCAGTGCTTTCTTATTCTCTCTTTCATTTAGTTCTGCTCTAATCTTTGTTATTTCTTTCTTTCTACTTCTTTTAGGTTTAGTGTGTTGTTGTTTTTCCAATTCCTCCAAGTGTGCAATTAGGTCTTCAATTTTAACTCTTTCTTCTTTTTTAATATATGAATTTATGGCTATGAACTTCCCTCTCAGGACTGCTTTTGCTGCATCCCATATGTTTTGATATGTTGTGTTGTCATTTTCATTAGTTTCAATGTAGTTACTGATTTCTTTTGAGATTTCCACTTTGACCCACTGTTTGTCTAAGAGAGTTTTGTTTAACTTCCATATCCTTGTGCCTAACCTGTTTCTCTGGCCCTTAGTGATTTCCAACTTCATTCCGTTGTTGTCAGAGAAATTTCTTTGTATAATCTCAATCTTTCTGAATTCATTGAGAGTTGTTCTGTGGCCTAGCATGTCGTCTATTTTGGAATATGTTCCATGTGCACTCAAGAAGAATGCAAATCCCGCTGTATTTGGGTGTAGTGTTCTGTATATGTCTATTAAGTCCAGGTCTTCTAATGTATTGTTGAGTGCCTTAGTTTCTTTACTGATTCTCTGTCTAGATGTTCTGTCTAATGATGATAGCAGTGTGTTGAAGTCCCCTCCTATAATTGTAGAGGAATTTATTACTCCTCTTAGTTTTTCCAGAGTTTGCTGCATGTATATTGAGGCACCCCGATTAAGTGCATAAATGTTGATGATTATTCTGTCTTCTTGAGAGATTACTCCTTTTACTAATATGTAGTGTCCATCTTTGTCTCTTACAATAGTTTTGCATTTAAATTCTGATTTGTCTGATATTAGAATGGCTTCTTCTGTCCTTTTTTGACTTTCTTAACTTGTAAAATGGTTTTCTAGCCCTTCACTTTCAGCCTTCTTGAATCCCTTGGTCGAAGGTGGGTTTCTTGTAGACAGCAAAGAGATGGATCGTATTTTCTTATTGATTCTGCCAATCTGTGTCTTTTGATTGGTGAATTTATCCATTAACATTCAGTGTTATTACCCATAATGAATTTCTTACTTCAGCCATTTTTTTCTTTGGGTTAATGTATGTCATATGTTGTTTTGTTTCTCTTTTTGTCTTTTCAGTTGTTTTTAAACTCTCCTCCAACTCTCTCTCCCTTGTTTTTTCCTTTCAACTTGTAGAGATTCCTTTAGTATTTCTTGAATTGCTGGTTTCTTCTTGACATACTCTCTTAATTTCTGTTTATCCTTGAATATTTTGAACTCTTCATCATTTTTGAATGCCAATTTTGCCGGATAGAGAATTTGTGGCTGGAAGTTTTTTTCTTTTAGTATTTTGACTATGTCATACCACTGTCTTCTTGCCTCCATGGTTTCAACTGAGAAATCAGCACTTAATCTTATTGTGCTTCCCTTGTATGTGATGGTTCTCTTTTCTCTTGCTGCCTTGAGTATTTTCTCTTTGTCTTTAGCATTGGACATATTGACAAGTATATGTCTTGGAGTTGGCCTGTTGGGATTTATACTATTTGGGGTGTGCTCTCCTTCCTGGATCTGCACATCCATCTCTCTCAATAGAGTTGGGAAGTTTTCAGCCATTATTACCTTCAACACTCCTTCTTTTCCCTTTCCCTTCTCTTCTCCTTCTGGGATGCCCTTAATACTTATACTTGTGCATTTTGTATTATCGGTCAATTCCCTGAGTCCATGCTGGATTTTTTCTATATTTTTGTCTATCTGTTCTACTATCTCTTTGATTTTAACTGTATTGTCTTCCATATCACTAATTCTTTCCTCTGCCTGTCAAATCTGCTGTTATGTGAATCCAACGTCTTTTTGATTTCTTGGATTGTGCCATTGTTCACCATCATATCCATTACCCTTTTAGGCACGTTTGCTATTTCTTCAGTATGTTCTCCCAGTGTCTTCTTTATGTCCTTAATCTCTTCCTTCAGTTCTTTAAGTTGGTCCATGATATTTGTTTGGATAGCTTTGATTAGTTTTTCAATGTTCTGCATCGCTTCCTGGTTTTTATTTTGTTCATTGGACTGGTCCATGTTTTCCTGTTTCTCAATCATTTGCATTTTTTTGTTGCCCTCTGGTCATCATATTATCTTGATGGGTTTGTTCAGTTGATTAGCTTTTCTCTATGCTCTAGAGTTTTATTTAGCTGGTGGTTCTGAGTGTGAGTTAAGTTTTCTCTTTGGCAGTTTTTCTTCCTATTTTATTTCCTTACTTCTTTCTATGTTCCCTTGAAGGCAAAAGATTAGGGCCAGAGGAATTGAAAGATGTAAGGAAGGCAGAAGGATAAGAGTAATATTGCTAAAATTTAGAAGAGTGGCAAAATGCAACTTAATGAGGTGAATATTTAACTTGTTTAAGCAGTGTAGACTAATTGGAAAAAAAGTGGAGTTCCATCAATGGACTGGGAAAGCAAATGGAAGAATATATATATAGTGATTTAGAAGGCTAGAATTATGAGGAGGGAGAAAAATAGTAAAGAACGGGCTGAAAGGAAAAGGTTAATACTAATAAAAAAAAAGAAGAAAACAAAATAGATGGAATAGAAATTTACACCCTTAAGTTGTGGGCCTGTAAAAAAATGTTGTATCTAAGAGCCACAACAGAAAGCGGAAGGCAGAAAGATGAAGGAAGGATAAGTGATAGTTTGGAATACAGAATCAATATAGACAGTGAGTGGGAAATTACTGAAGAAGCACAGCAAAGAAGTGACAAGTTAGCCACACCTAATTTTTAAAAAATGAAAGAAAAAAGAAAGGGGGGAGGAAAGAGGAAAGAAAAGCAAGAGACAAGAAAGAAACAGGGTAAAACCAAATATCCACACAAGCAAGCAGTCAAGCAGAGCTAAGGGGGTCAATGATTCCCCTAGGGTCCACGTGGATCCTCTCTGCCTACTTGTGTTTATCAATCAATTTCCCCACAAGGTTCTATATGCAGGTCCTAAAGCAGCTTTTAGATATTAAACTAAATTAAAAAGAATTTATTTTTCATTTATTGAAGTGACCTTCTCACTTTTTATTTTATTTTTATTTTTTTAGTGAAATACAGGACCCAAAATAATTCCTCCTCTATACCTACCCCCTTATGGAAGGGACCCTAGCTGGGCCTGTGGAAATTAATCAACCACGTCACATTCCTGGACTCCCCAGGGTAGCTGTGGCTCTGATGTTAGTCAGTGCCGAGTGCTAAAGACGGCTGATTCTGCCCCTTCTGGAGCCGAGCACCAGCATCACTGGGTTGCTATGTAAATCAGTTTGACTGCAGATTCACGTCTGCTCTCAGCTTGATGCTGCTTCAGGTCAGCTTATCTGCTCCCCAAAGCTATGGGGCAGTCTAGGCAGCCAGATTGATGTCAAAAAATAAAAATAAATAATACCCTTCCCTGTCCTCCAACTGAACCCTCCCTCTTTTGGGGAATGTCCCTTCTTCTTGGCTCCATGGCTGCCCGGGAATTATCCCTGGGCAGCTAAGCAAATCAGCTCCCTCCGCCAACCAGAATCCCCGCACCCATTCCCTGGGTACCGATTAGCTCTGGCTGTTCTGCTCACACAAGTTCCAAGGGGCACCAGACAGCTAGATCCCCAGAAAATAAAACTTTCTCGCCCCACTCGTGGCTCCCAGTGGCCGTTTTATTTTATTTTTTTCTCCCTAATCACGGGGCTCAGCTTTCCGTGCCAACCACCACCGGCATGCTTAAAACTCACGAATCTCTACTGTTTTGTCCACACTGCTGATCTGTGCAGATAGATGTCCCAAGTTTCTCACTCCACACGTGCAAAGCACAGGCCCCCGGGTAGGACCCCATCCACAATCCACCTTGCTCTGGGAGCTTGCAGTGTGTGCCCTCCTACACTAATGCCATCTTGGCCCCCCCGTCCCATTTGACTCTTTGTAATTTCTATCAAAACAGTGAAATTTTCATTTTGCTTTATATTGTTTTCTTGATTTCTTTAGTTTTTCTACAAATTTTCCTTTAGTTCATTGATCTTATTTAAGAGAGTTGTTCTAAGATCTTTGACTAGTAATTTAAGAAACTGAACTTCATTGGTAATATTTTTTCCATTAAATTATTTTTCTCCTCTGACTCTGCCATACTTTCCTGTCTTTTTGTATATTTTGTATATTTGAGTTGAGAGCTGAACATTCTGAATATTATGCTCTGTTGGTCACTCCGGAAATCTATTTATCCCAGTCTTTAGTCCACAGCCTAAGAACAAGAAGGAAATAAAGCAAAGAGAAAAAGAGTAAGAGATAAGAGGACAAAGAGAAAAATATATATACTAACAATCAGATAAAAACACAAACACATTAAAGAAAAAAATATGAAGTGCACTGTTTCTACAAGTCTCATGTTATGTGTTGGTTGAAAGACAAAATCTGTGCTTTTAAGGCCAAAACATAGGTCAGTGTCCCTGCCCATCTCTCAGGGATCTGACACAACCAAAACTATAAAGAAAAGAAAGGCAAACACCAGCAAAAATATAAAATAAAGACCAAGAGTTGCACCTGCTATTTTTTTAGCTGACTTTTTAAAAATATATATACTTAGATTACATAAATGTCACACAAAATATTTAGGGATTCCCATATGCCCCATTACCCACACCTCCCACATCTTCCAACATGAACAACCTTCATTAGTGTGGCACATTCATTGCAATTGATAAGTGCCTCCTGGGGCTTTGCCATTAAGCATGGTTCATAGTTCACATTGTAGTCTACACTCTCTCCCACATGGTTCTGCATGTTATGTGATGATGTAAAATAGCCTATATCTGTCATTGCAACATCACCCAGGATGATTTCCAAGTCCCAAAAAAGTCCCCATATTACAACTGTTTTTCCCTCTCCCTGCCCCCAGAGCCTCCAATGGTCACTGACTCCACATCAATATTGTAATTTCTTCCATTGCTAGAATCACAATATTTCTATAGTAGAATACCAGTAAGTCCACTCCAGTCCATAGCTCTTCCCCCAATCCCGAGGATTCTGGGATGGTGATCCCACTTCACCTTCAATTGTAAGGGGTTTATATCCCATAGGGAAGATGGATGGGACTATCCTACCTGCAGCTTCAGATTCACCCCCTTTGCTGGGACAGGTGTTGTCCATCATCTCCCAGCCAATTGTCCTGGGTGAGTCCAATGAGCTATAGAGTAGAGCTGAGGTTTCAGGCCCAGCTGGCACATAGACAGCCCAAAGACTTGAGTTTCTGGACATATTCCTACAAACTCTAGCACCAAGTATAGGTTCAAAAAGAAGGGACAGATGAGCCATTAGCAGGGAAGACATAATTGAGTCCAACCTTGTCACTCTCAGGACAGAAACTCCAAAGTAGGGTCCACTGGAAAGGCACCAAACTCCAGGGCTATCCACCCTGACCATAGGAACCTAGGTGTCTTCAAAGCCCTCAGGAGCCCCACTAATTGGGGTAACATCCACTTTGGAAGTCTATGAGATCATGCTGAGATGTGCATAAGCGTTACCTCTGGGATGACATCCCGACTCATTTTAAAGTCTCTTAGCTGTATAAACTCATTTGTCTTTACCTTTCCCCACTTTTATTTGAGATCATTTTCCAGTTACATTGCTAGTTGGTGCTTGGTAACAACCACCATGGTGCCAGGGAGGCTCATCCCTGGGAGTCATGTCCAACACTGGGGGGAAGGTAATGTATTCATATGCTGAGTTTGGCTTAGAGAGGGGCCACATTTGAGCAACAAAGAGTCTCTCAGCAGGCAACCCTTAGGCACCCCATAACAATAGGCTAAGTTTCAATTTCAAGAGCAAAGGCCCATAAACCTAGTTGTCAATATCAATGGCCCGTCAGTGGATCATCCTCCTTCTCCAGTCACTGCCCCTGCACTTGTAGGACTGTTGCTGCTCCTTTAGAGAATGTGGCAGAGCTCTCCAGGATGGGAATTCTGTATTCTCTCAGTTATTGTGTGAGTCTCCACCCACTGGGACAATGTCCTAAGAAGAGTTGAACATTTTTACATACCTTATATGTATGCTCAGGTGAACTTCCTCCCATGTATCCCCATCACTGACACCCCACACCAATGATCCTCTCCCACCCCAGTTGTAACCTTCCTGTGATCCAAAGTCTCTTCAAAAATATAGCTATTGCAATAGCCAAATACAATTAATAGGAAAATGAAATAATAATGATAAGTTTAAATATTAGAAATAAAATAAATAAAAATTTGAAAAAACAAAATAAAATAAAATTTAAAAATTGGGATATTAAAAAAATGAAAAATATTTAAAAACTTTTTTGACATTTTGCCATTCATCATCGCAATACCTGGTGTCCTGTCTGTACCGTGGCACCTTCTCCCATTCATTTCCCTGTGTCTCATTATTTTTCATTTTGTTTTCAAAGATGTTTTAGGTCACAGCAGTCACACACAGAATACAGGAGTCTCTCATATACCCAACATCCTCCCCCTTTCCTCCCCCTCATATTAATACCTTTTTATATGTAGATGATACCTTTGTTATAATTGATAAACAAATAGTGAAACATAACCTCTACACATGGTCAATGGTATACATTATGGTTTACATTTTAGACCATACACTTTTATAAATTTTGTTGATATTTATCATTTCATGTGTACATCATTGTAAGATCATATAGAACACTCCCACTGCACACTAAATACTCCCTGTTCTATCTATTCTATTCCTCCCAACCCCTCCCCTCAGGGTCCATGTCAAATGCCTGGCTACACTCCTTTGATGACAAGACTCATAGTTACATGCAACAAGACTGAGGTCTTGACACACTGGTCTGCCGTCCCCTTTTAGGAACAACCTATGCTCTTGAGAGACTCCTGCCTAGCTGTGAACAAATCAGTCCTCCCAAGGATGGGAATCCAAATCCTTCCTGCTCAGTATGTTGGTATCCACCCACAGATACAACACATTATAACAGAATGACCACTCACACACTCCCTAGAAACCTGCTCCAAGTGTGCCTTGTCCTGAATGCCCCCCATTCAACACCCTAAACCAGTAAACCTTCCTTGTCATATTGCTATAAGGGCATTCCAAACTTTGTTTTTTCAACCACATACTGTTCATCCAGTGTTCACCTGGTCCCTCACACAACAATCCACCCCTGTACCCTGGACCTTCCAACCCACACTTCCCAATCTACTCACTTGTCAGACCTACATCCCCCAACCCAATAATATCATGACCCTCCTGTCATATCCCTTCAGTACAAAGCTACACATTTCACCTTACCATACATTACATCAGTATGGGTGTTGGATCACAAACTTCTTCTCCCTTTCTATTTCTTGTAAACCTATCTTCCAGACAATAGCTCTCTGAGTCTGCTCAATGTGCTTAATTTATATCAGTGAGGTCATGTACTGCTCATCCTTCAATGCCTAGCTTTCTTCACTCAACATAAGGTCCTCAAGACTCATCCATGTTATCCCATGTGTTAGCACTTTATTCCTTCTTACAGCTGAGTAATATTCCATTGATTGTATGTACCACATTTTTTTTATCCATTCATCTGTTGATAGGCACGTGTGTTGATTCCAAATTTTGGCAATAGTGAATAACGCTACAATGAACATTTTTGTGCATATTTCTGTTCATGTCTTTGCTTTCAATTGTTCTGGATATATACCCAGCAGTGGAAATGCTAGATCATATGGAATTTCTATAGTTAGTTTTTGAGGAACTGTCAAACTGTCCTCCACAATGGCTGGACAATTCTACATTCCCACCAGCAGTGGATGAGGGTTCTCATTCCTCCACATCATCTCCAACACTTATAGTCCACTGTTTTTTAATAGCCATCATTCTAATGGGTGTAAGATGGTATCTCATTGTAGTTTTGATTTGCAATTCCCTAATAGCTAATGATGTTGAGCATCTTTTCATGTGCTTTTTAGCCATTTGTATTTCTTCCTTGGAGAAGTGTCTTTTCAGGTCATTTGCCCATTTTTTAAATGGGTTGATTGTCCTTTTATTTTTGCGGTGTAGGATTTCTTTATACATGATAGATAATAGACTCCTATCAGATATATGGTTGCCAAATATTTTCTCCCATTGGGTAGGCTGCCTTTTAACTTTCTAGATAACAGCCTTTGATATGCAAAAGTTTTTCATTTTGAGAAGATCCTACTTATTTATTTTTTCTTTCACTGCTTGTGTTTTGGGTGTGAAGTTCATTAAACCATTTCCTATTACAAAATCATGTAGATGCTTCCTTACATTATCTTCCAAGGTCTTTATGACCTTTGTTCTTATATTTATATCTTTGTTTCATCTTGATTTGATTTTTGTGTAAAGTGTGAGATGGTGTTCCTCTCTCACTGTTTTGGATATGGATATCCAGTTCTCCAAGCACTATTTTTTGAAAAGGCAATTCTTTCCCAATTGGCGGGGGGGCTTGGTGGCCTTGTTAAATATCAGATGATTGTATATGCAAGGTTGTATATCAGAACTCTCAGTTCGGTTCCTTTGGTTGGTATAGCTACCCTTGGCCAATAGCATGCAGTTTTGACCACTGTAGCTTTGTTGTTTTAAAGTCAGGTAGTGTGATACCTCCAACTTGATTTTTCTTTTTCAATATTTTTTTGGTTATTCAGGGTAGTTCTCTGAGTGTCTTCTTAATATCCTTAATATCTTCCTTCACTTCATTATGTTGGTCCATAATATTTGCTTGGACAGCTTTGATTAACTCTTCAATGTTCTGCACCTCTTCATAGTTTTTAGTTTGTTTATTGGAGTGAGCCATGTTTTCCTGTGTCTTGGTATGGTTTGTAATTTTTTTGTTGCCCTCTGGCCATCTTTTATTTTGATGGGTTTATTCGGTTGATTAGCTTCTCTCTTTACTCTAGGGTTTTATTTAATTGTTGTTTATATGTGTGTATTAAGTTTTCTCTTTGACCTCTTGTTCTTCTTATTATATTTTATGCTGTTGTCTATGTTCCCCTGGAGGAAAAAACTAGGACCAAATAAATGGAAAAAAATAAGAAAGTAAAATGATAATTTTAATAATAATAGTAATTCCAGACCTTTCTTCCTTGCAGGGAATCTGCGATCACACTCCCATTTGGAGCAGGGTGCCAGGGCCCCCACCTAGTCTGTTTGCCCTGAGGGCCAGGTATGTGTGCCCCTTCCAGTCACTGAAGTAAGCAACCTCCAATTATTACTGGCTTCCCTATCTGTCCAGTACCCTCCTGGATGAATCAGAGCACTTCCTGTGGAGGTAGATATCTGCTCTACTCTCAGATACACTACACCAGGAGTTTTACCCTCACTTAAAATCTCAGGTGTGGGGGAGGGGAGCCCTTCCCAGGAGTCAGGAGGTTTAATAACTCACAATTACTTGTTTTGGCTCCTTCGTGTCTCTGACCTTCACTCTTCTGGGAGTTGGTAAGCAATGTCCCAGTTTTCTGTGCCCCATAATAGGTCCCCATGTCAGCCTCTGGCTTTTTCTTTGTTGTTTTAGTGAGAGCTAAGATTTATATGTCTAACCCATCAGCCATACTCCTACAATTTCCCCTAATTTAACTATTTTTAATACTTCACTTTTTACAAGGTGAAAGAACAAATCTTTTACAATAATTTGAAATTAAAAGATACTTTTCAGGGTTTGATTTTGAGAAAGCAAAATTTTAAAAGTTGCTCAGTTTGAAAATTATGTTCTTTTAAAAATGAGAAGACCTGTTTATCTTAAACATCAAAGGATATGATAAAATTAAAGTACAGGAAGCTATTTTGATAAAACTGATTTTCTGGTTTGTATACTCATTATTCAGGAGAAAAACTCTTTATAACGTTTTACTAAAACAAAATAATGATTTTAGAAACTGTATTACTTTAACAGAGAAAGAACCAAATTTTACTTTGATACTATCTTTTAAATCATTATAGATAGATCCATCAAATCTTACCCAATTCTGAAAACAAAATTTCCTTTTTTTGTGAACCTTCTGCCCTTTCTGTATTCTTCAGATTTTGTCCCACATTTTCCTCTTAATAAAATTTTAGGACAAAATTTCTTTCTTTTTCCATAGTAATAATAAAAAACATATTCTATATACCTAACATGCTTAAGTTATGAAAATGATTTTGGAAACAGTTTCTAAGCAAATCCCTTACAACATACAATTACCATCAAAATTAAACAAAATAAAGATGGTATTAGTGTAGGAGGGCACACACTGCAAGCTCCCAGAGCAAGGCGGATTGTGGACAGTGTCCTGCCAGAGGACTGTGCTGTGCACACGTGGAATGAGAAGCTGGGGACATCTATCTGCGCTGATCAACGGCATGGACGGAGTGGTAGAGATTCGTGAGTTTTAAGCCTACCGGTGGAGGTTGGCATGGACAGCTGAGCCCCACGGTTATGGAGAAAAAAAATAAAATGGCCAGTTGAAGCTGAGAGCAGGACTCGGCAACCAGGAGTCAGAGCCTAGCGGGAGGGGGCACTCTCTGAGGGGGAGGGGCTATGGTAAAAGAGCAAGAGAGTTTTATTTTCTGGGGATCTGGCTGCCTGGAGCCCCTTGGACCTTGGGTGAACAGAACAGCCGGAGTGAATTGGCACCCGGCAGAGGAAAGGGGTGAATCTGTTCAGAGAGGGAGTTGATTCGCCTAGCTGCCCAGGGATAAGCCCAAGGCTGCTGAGGGGCCAGGAAGAGGGGACACTCTCCAAAAGAGGGAGGGTTCTGTTGGAGGGGAGGGAAGGGAATTTTTTTTTTTTTTTGCCATCAATCTGGCTGCCTGGACCATCCCATACCTTTGGGGAACAGATAAGCCGACCTGAAGCAGCATGAGGCTGAGAGGAGAGGCGAATCTGCAGAGTCAAACTGATTTACATAGCAACCCAGTGACACTGGTGCTTGGCTCCAGAAGGGGTGGAGTCGGTCATCTTTAGCACTCTGCAGTGGCTAACATCAGAGCTACACCTACCCTGGGGAGTCCAGGAAGGGGGATGTGCTTGATTAATTTCCACGGGGTCCCCTCCATTAGTGTGTTGGTCTAGAGGAGGAATTATTTTGGGTCCTGTATTTCGCCAAAAAAAAAAAAAGTGAGAAAGTCACTTCAATAAATGAAAAATAAATTCTTTCTAATTTAGTTTAATAGCTAAAAGCTGTTCCAGGACCTGGATATAGAACACTGCGGGGAAATTGATTGATAAACACAAGCAAGCAGAGAGGATCCACGTGGACCCTAGGAGAATCATTGACCCTCCTTAGCTCTGTTTGACTGTTACCTGTGTGATTCTTTGGTCTTTCTCTGTTTATTTCTGGTCTCTTGCTTTTCTTTCCTCTCTGCTCCCCCCTTTCTTTTTTCTTTCATCTTTTAAAATTAGGTGCTGCTAGCTTATCACTTCTTTGCTGTGCTTCTTATTTAGTTATTTGTCACTCGCTGTCTATATTGATTTTGTAATCAAACTATCACTTATCCTTCATTCATCTTTCTGCCTTCTGCTTTCCATTGTGGCTATTAGATACAACATTTTTTCATAGGCCCACAACTTAAGGGTGTCAATTTCTATTCCATCTATTTTGTTTTTGTCTTTTTTTAAAGTAATAACTTTTTCCATTCAGCCCTTTCTTTACTATTTTTCTCCCTCCTCATAATTCTAGCCTTCTAAATCACTATATATATATTCCTCCATTTGTTTTCCCAGTCCACTGTAGGAACTCTACTTTTTTTCCCCATTACTATACACTGCCACACAAGTTAATTATTCATCTTATTAAGCCTCAATTGGCCCCTTTTCTAACTTTTATCAATATTACTATTATCCTTCTGCCTTCTTAACATCTTTTGATTCCTCTGGCCCTAATCTTTTGCCTTCAAGGGAACATAGAAAGAAGCAAGGAAATAAAATTTGAAGAAGAACTGCCAAAGAGAAAACTTAACTAACACGCAGGACCAACAGCTAAATAAAACTCTAGAGCAAAGAGAAAAGATAATGAATTGAACAAACCCATGAATATAATATGATGACCAGAGGGCAACAAAAAAATACAAATGACTGTGAGAAACAGGAAAATATGGACCAGTCCAATGAACAAATTAAAAACCAGGAAGCAATGCAGAACATCGAACAACTAATCAAAGCTATCCAAACAAATATCATGGACCAACTTAAAGAAGTGAAGGAAGAGATTAAGGATATAAAGAAGACAATGGGAGAACATACTGAAGAAATTGCAAACATGTCTAAAAAGATAATGAATATGATGGTGAACAGTGGCACAATCCAAGAAATCAAAAAGATACTGGATTCACATAACTGCAGATTTGAACATGCAGAATTAGTGACATGGAAGAAAATACAGCTGAAATCAAAGAGATAGTAGAACAGATAGACAAAAACATAGAAAAAATCCAGCATGGACCCAAGGAATTAACCGATAACACAAAACACACAAACATATGCATTATGGCCATCCCAGAAGGAGAAGAGAAGGGAAAGGGAACAGAAGGAGTGGTGAAGGAAATAATGGCTGAAAACTTCCCAACCCTACTGAGAGAGATGGATGTGCAGATCCAGGAAGCAGAGTGCACCCCAAATAGTATAAATCCCAACAGGTCAACTCCAAGACATATACTTGTCAAAATGTCCAATGCACAAGACAAAGAGAAAATACTCAAGGCAGCAAGAGAAAAGAGAACCATCACATACAAGGAAGCACAATAAGATTAAGTGCTGATTTCTCAGTTGAAACCATGGAGGCAAGAAGACAGTGGTATGACATAGTCAAAACACTAAAAGAAAGAAACTTCCAGCCACGAATTCTCTATCCAGCAAAATTGGCATTCAAAAATGGTGGAGAGGTCAAAATATTCACAGATAAACAGCAATTAAGAGAGTATGTCAAGAAGAAACCAGCACTTCAAGAAATACTAAAGGAATCTCTACAAGTTGAAAGGAAAAAACAAGTGGGAGAGAGTTGGAGGAGAGTTTAAAAACAACTGAAAAGACAAAAAGAGAAACAAAACAACATATGACATACATTAACCCAAAGAAAAAATGGCTGAAGTAAGAAATTCATTACGAGTAATAATGCTGAATGTTAACGGATTAAATTCACTAATCAAGAGACACAGATTGGCAGAATGGATAAGAAAATATGATCCATCTATATACTGTCTACAAGAAACCCACCTTCGACCCAGGGATTCAAGGAGGCTGAAAGTGAACAGCTGGAAAACCATTTTACAAGATAACAAGAGCCAAAAAAGGGCATGAGTAGCTATTCTAATATCAGACAAAATAGACTTTAAATGCAAAAATATTGTAAGAGACAAAGATGGACACTACATATTAGTAAAAGGAGTAATCTCTCAAGAAGAGAGAACAATCATCAACATTTACGCACCTAATCGAGGTGCCTCAAAATACGTGGGGCAAACTCTGGAAAAACTAATAGGAGAAATAAATGCCTTTACAATTATAGCAGGGGTCTTCAACACACCACTATCACCATTAGACAGAAATTCTAGGAGGAGAATCCACAAAGAAACAAAGTCACTAAACAATATATTAGAAGACCTGGACTTAATAGACATATACAGAACACTACACGCAAATACAGCAGGATTTACATTCTTCTTGAGTGCTCATGGAACATATTCCAAAATAGACCACATGCTAGGCCACAGAACAACTCTCAATGAAATCAGAAAGATTGAGATTATACAAAGTAATTTCTCTGACCACAACGGAATGAAATCGGACATCACTAAGGGCCAGAGAAACAGGTTAGGCAAAAGGATATGGAAGTTAAACAACACACTCTTAGACAAACAGTGGGTCAAAGAGGAAATCTAAAAAGAAATCAATAACTACCTTGAAACTAATGAAAACGACAACACAACATATTAAAACCTATGGGATGCAGCGAAAGCAGTCCTGAGAGGGAAGTTCATAGCCATAAATTCATAAATTAAAAAAGAAGAAAGAGCTAAAATTGAAGACCTAACTGCACACTTGGAGGAATTGGAAAAACAAAAACACACGAAACCTAAAGGAAGTAGAAAGAAGGAAATAACAAAGATAACAGCAGAACTAAATGAAATAGAGAATTAGAAACCATTGGAAACAATAAACAAAACCAAAAGCTGGTTCTTTGAGAGGATCAATAAAATTGACAAACCCTTTGCCACACTAACAAAGAAAAAGAGAGAGCAGATGCAAATACATAAAATAAGGAATGAGCAAGGGGATATCACTACTGACCCCACAGAAATAAAGAGTATCATAAGAGGGTACTTTAAAAAATTATATGCCAACAAGAAAGATATTTTAGCGGAAATGGACAAGTTTCTAGAAACCCACAAACAGCCTACATTGATGAAAGAAGAAATAGATAAACTCAACAGCCCAATTACAAGTAAATAGATATACTCAGCCATCAAAAACCTCCAAACTAAGAAGAGTCTAGGACCAGATGGCTTCACAGCTGAATTCTACCAAACATTTTGGAAAGAGCTAACACCATTCTACTTAAACTCTTCTGAAAAGTAGAAGTAGAAGGAATATTGCCTAACTCAATCTATGATGCCAACATTACCCTAATATCAAAACCAAATAAAGATACTACAAGAAAGGTAAATTACAGACCAATTTCTCTAAGGAACATAGATGCTAAAATCCTCAACAAAATACTTGCCAATTGCATTCAACATCATATCAAAAAGATTATCCACCATGACCAAGTGGTTTCATCCCGGGTATGCAAGGATGTTTCAATATAAGAAAATCAATCAATGTAATACACCACATAAACAGACTGAAAGAAAAAAACCACATGATCATCTCTATAGATGCAGAAAAAGCATTCGACAAAATACAGCACTTTTTCCTCATAAAATCACTACAAAAGATAGGAATAGATGGAAACTTTCTGAATATGATAATGGGTATATATGAAAAACCCAAAGCTAACATCATTTTCAATGGTGAAATTCTAAAAGCCCCCTCTGAGATCGGGAACTAGACAAGGATGCCCACTATCACCACTCATATTTAACATTTCTTAGAAGTAATTGTGTGAGCACTGAGACAAGAAAAGGACATAAAAGGCATCCAGATTGGAAAAGAAGAAGTAAAAATTTCATTATTTGCAGATGACATGATCCTATACATAGAAAGCGCTAAGAAATCTACAACAAGGCTGCTAGAACTTATAAAGGAGTTCAGTAATTTTGTAGGTTATAAGGTCAATGCTCAAAAATCAGTAGCATTTCTGTACAACAATAATGAGCAAACTGAGGAGGAAATCAGGAAAAAAATACCATTTACAATAGTAACTAAAAGAATCAAATACCTAGGAATAAATTTAACTAAAGATGTAAAGGACTTATATACAGAAAACTACACAACTCTGTTAAAAGAAATCAAAGTAGACTTAAATTAATGGGAAAAATATTCCCTGTTCATGGATAGGAAGACTAAACATCATCAATATGTCTATCCTACCCAAACTAATCTACAGAGTTAATGCAATCCCAATAAAAGTCAACACTGTATTTTTTAAGGAACTGGAAAAACTAACCACAAAATATATTTGGAGAGGCAAGTGACCCGAATTGCCAAAGACATATTGAAAAAGAAAAATGAAGTTGGAGGTATCACACTACCTGAATTTTAAACATACTACAAAGCTACAATGATCAAAACTGCGTGGTATTGACACAAGGATAGACCTACTAACCAATGGAACCAAATTGAGAGTTCTGATATAGATACTCACATATACAGTCATCTGATATTTGACAAGCCATGAAGCCCACTCACTTGGGAGAGAATGGCCTCTTTAACAAGTGGTGCTTGGAGAACTGGATATCCATATCCAAAAGAATGAGAGAAGTATACCGTCTCACACCTTATACAAAAATCAACTCAAGATGTATCAAAGATCTAAATATAAGTGCCAAAACCATAAAGACCTTGGAAGATAATGTAGGGAAACATCTACAGGACCTTGTAATAAGGAACGGTTTCATGAACTTCACAGCCAAAGCAAGAGCAGCAAGAGAAAAAATAGATAAATGGAATCTCATCAAAATTAAAAACTTCTGCACCTCAAAGGATGTTATTAAGGAAATGAAAAGGCTGCCTACACAATGGGAGAAAATATTTGGCAACCATATATCTGATAGGAGCCTAATATCCTGCATATATAAAGAAATCCTACACCTTGAAAATAAAAGGACAAACAACCCATTTAAAAAATGGGCAAGTGACCTGAAAAGACACTTCTCCAATGAAAAATACAAATGGCTAAAAAGCACATGAAAAAATGCTCAACATCGCTTGCTATCAGGGAAATGCAAATCAAAAGTACAATGAGATCCCATCTTACACCCATCAGAATGGCAGCTATTAAAAAAACAGGAGACACCATATGTTGGAGAGGATGTGGAGGAATAGGAACCCTCATCCACTGCTGGTGGGCCTGTGGTATGGTCCAGCCACTGTGGAGGACAGTTTGGTGGTTCCTCAGAAAACTGACAGTAGATCTTCCATATGATCCTGCAATTCCACTGCTGGGTATATACCCAGAAGAACTGAAAGCAAAGACACAAACAGATATATGCACACCAATGTTCATAGAGGCATTGTTCACCATTGCCAAAAGTTGGAATCAGCCCCAGTGCCCATCAAGAGACAAATGGATTAGTAAAATGTGATACATACATACAATGGAATATTACTCAGCTGTAAGAAGGAATATAGTGCTAACACATGGAATAACGTGGATGAATCTTGAAGAGCTTATGTTGAGTGACACACGCCAGGCACTGAAGGATGAAAAGTATATGACCTCACTGATTTGAACTGAGGAAAGTGAGCAGTCTCTGAGAACTGTCCTCTGAAAGATAGGTTAACAAGGGAGAGAAAGAGAGGAGTAGGTTGTGAGCCATCACCCATATGGACATAATCTATGGTAAAGTGATAGAGTATAGTTGCATATTGAAGGAAAGGACAGAAGGGTTGTGATATTATTGTGTTTGTTGGTGCAGTGTTGACAGGTGGGTAGATTAGAAAGGGCAGGCTCAAATAACCAGGGCATGTAACTATGAATCTTGACATTCCATGAGTATAGACAGGGTAATATCATATGCCCCAGGGGGGTGGGGAAGAAAGAACATTTAAAGTCTAATGGGGTATTTAGTGGTCATGGGAATGGTTTTTCATTACCTTACAGTAATGGATACAGGACATGGTAAATATCACCAAAACTTATTAAATTGTATCATCTAAATTGTAAACTATAGTGTATATCATTGACAATGTTTAGTTGCTATATTTTGCTATCTGTATAACAGTTATAACAATGCTAACATCCAAAAAAATGGGGGGGGGTTAATATGGAGTGGGGAAGGAGAGGGGTTTTGGTATCTGGGAGTCTCTGGTATTCCGTATGTGACTTAACTATGACCTAAATCTTCTTTGAAAAGGAAATGAAAATTTGGGAGAAACCGGGAATTGAGAAGGGAAAGGTGTCACGGCACACCAGACATCCGATAATATAGTGATAAAAGGAAAAAAAAAAGAATTTTTTTTTAAAAAGGCATTTCTTTTACTTTTTTTTCCCATTTTTTTGAATATCCCAATCTGCTAATTATATTTTGCTTTGTTTTGTTTTTTGTTTGATTGTTTGTTTGTTTGTTTGTGTGTTTTTTTCCTGAGTTTCCTTATGTTTGTCTCTGGCATGTAAGCTTATCATTGTTGTTTCTTTTTCCTATTAAGTGTATTTGATTATTATATGGGCTACATGTTCATGGAAGGTTTAGATCACAGAAGGGTTATGATGGGTACAGCAGGGGATTGTTGGTGGGGGGTGTCTGGGAGGGGGGATTCATGGGAGTCAGTTCATCTGAATATATATGAAAGATATACAAAATTGTTGAAAAGATCAAATGATGGGGCATGGTCATGGTGGGTGGACAATCACTCAATAAATGACGGAATCTGAATTCCTGGCCTGGAGAGCTCTGCCACATTCTCCAAGAGAGCAGCAACAGTCCTCTGAGTGCAGGGACAGTGTCTGTCAAAAGAGGATGGCCCACTGATGAGTTCTTGTTATTGATGACTACCCTTATGAGTCTTTGCTCTTGTAACTGAAACTTAGCTTACTGTTATGGGGTGCTTAAGGGTTGCCACCTAAGTGCCTCCTTGTTTCTCAAATGTGGCCTCTCTCTAAGCCATACTCAGCATATGAATGCATTACCTACCCCCAACGTGGGACATGTCTCCCAGGGATGAGCCTTCCTGGCAACAAGGGATTAATACCAAGGGCCAACAGGCAGCACAACTGGAAAAAGACCTTGAATAAAGGGGGAAAATGTAAAGACAAATGAGTTCAAGTGGCTAAGAGACTTCAAGGAGAGTCGGGAGGTCATTCCAGAGGTAACGCTTACACACACCTCGGTAGGAGTTCATAGAACATCAAAGTGCATATCACCCCACACAGAGGGGCTCCTGAGAGCTCTGGAGACACCCAGGTCCTATATAAGGGGGAATAGTCCCAGAGTCTGATGCCTTATCAGTGGGCTCTCTTTTGGAATCTGTGCTCCTGAGAGTGACAGAATTGGACTCAAATATGTCCTCCCTGCACTTGGTTCATCAGTCCCTTCTATTCAAACTTATATGTGATGCTGGAGTTTTTAGGTATACTTCAAGAGATTGGAGCCTCTGGCCTACCTATGTGCCAGGTGTGCGTGGAATCTCGGTGGAGCTGCAACTCCTACCCTACAGCTCAGTGGACTCATCCAAGTCCCTTGGCAAGGAGACAATGATTGGCAGTGGCCATCCCAGGGAATGGAGAGTGCCTGCATCTGCAGGCAGGATCATCCCACCCACCATATCCATGGGATATAATCCCTCTCTCACTTGGAGTTGGAGTGGACATCACCATCCCAGTCCCCTCAGGATTGGGGGAAGAACTATGGACCAGAGTGGACTTAATGGTATTCTGTTGTACACATATGGTGATTTTAGCAATGGAAGAAATTATAACAGTTAGGTGGAGCCGGTGGCCACTGGACACTTTTGGGGCAGGGAGGGGATGTGCAGTTGAAATTCAGGGGCTTTATCGGTACTTGGAGGTTGTCCTGAGTGCCGTTGTGGCAACGGATATAGGCCATTTTAAATCAGCACACACCATTCAGAACTGTGTGGAAGAGAGTGTGGTCTATGATGTGGACTCTGGTGTATGGTTGATGGCAGGGCCCCAGGATGTGTAAGTCCATTGAGGGTGATGGGCCACACTTGTGGGAGACATTTGTGTGGGATGTGGTAGGAGGTGTGGGGAGTGGGGAACATGGGAATCCCTGTAGGTTCCGTGTAATATGTAGGTAATCTAAGCACCTCTTAAAATATATATTTATATATAACATTTTTGTAAGCAAATGCACATATATGCATATATATTTATATATCATTTTACAAATATTGGTATGTATTGTGAAAAATTGGATATTTACCCACAATAATAATTAAAGAAATTTAAATAAAAAAGTAAGAAGACCAAAAAAAAAACTTACCAAAGTTGTCAGAATAATGATTTAATTTGGTTGCATGCAAACCTAATGTCTTCCTTTCAAATACATAATAGTATGCAATACTGGGATAGTGGTAGTTCAAAGGGAATGTTTTTCAGAAACATAAGCTTTCTTTAGTTTACTATTTTATCAGTATTTCAGAGAGATATATTATGAAATATTTACAAGGACACATTTCTGAAGAAGTTCTCTGGAGACAAGTTTGGAAGGCTGGTTTATTTTAGAGCTAAAGTATGCCTGAATTGCAGGCTTACAAAAGCAGGTAGCATTTTTCAATTTTTAATTTGATAGTGCTGTCCAGTTCAATAGTTACTAAACTTTAATAGCACCAATTTTATTTTATTTTTATTTTTTGTTTTATTTTTTAGGAAGTACCGGAGATTGAACACAGCACCCCATATATGTGAAGCAAGTGCTCAGCCACTGAGCTACACTCACTCCCCAGCACCAATTTCATTGATGTGGCCATCCTGATCTTGTTAGAATTGACATGGAAATGGAGCAGAGAACATTAAAGTTTTTACACTTCTCCAGCAGTTAAACCTGTTCTGTTTGTGATTTCTTTTATAAAACAAACCAAGTGCAAGATCATATTGCCAAGACTCATTTTTAGATTACTTTTCACTGTCATCCAATTTATACTATGGCCAGGCAGCATTGCAATAGAAAATCATTTTCTTTTTCTTAAAGTGGTTCCCTCCAAGTTTAAACCAATTTTCCAATTTACAACCCAGAGGAGATATAGCTGGCACATTCTGAGAGTTTCCCATGGTGAGGCAACACCAACAGAAATGAAAAAGACAGAACATGGAAAATAGGAGCTCCTCAAAGTCATCAGGTTACCCAACTTCAAAATTCAAAATTAACAAAACTCTAAATCTGATTTATGAGGTTCTTGGCATGAAAAGACTGATAAAGTGAAAGTAAATACAGATCAGAACAAGAAAGGATTTTACACCCTTACATAGCACAGGGAAAAACCTAGCTCCAGAATCACCTTCACACAAAGCACCCAGTGTGCCAAAGCAGAAACCTCACTGAGAACCTCCAGCCTTGTTCATCCAGGGAAACCCCCAGGCAGCTGCTGGATACAAAGCTGGGTGATCCAGAAAAACCCCATGATTGACAACACATGGATCAGGCTGCTCCAGAGCCTGCATCACAGAGCAGTGTGGCTCCTAGTTGGCTCACCAAATTGTTACCATAAGCATGGCTCATTTCCAATAGAAGGACCCACCTGCTGCAGCCCCACAAAGAAGAAACTAGTTTCTCAGTGAAAAGGTGATTTATTGTGAGTGCACAAATAAGGAATTGGGAGAATATTCCCCTCACCAGTTCACAGTGAAAATGGGAGTTAGTATTTTTATAGGCAAAAAAGAGAAAACGGGTAGGTGAGAAGAAGTACAAGTTAAATAAAATGATACTAGGATCTTGTGAGGAGGGTACATGCAATTTGTCAGTCCTGCATTGTCTCAAGCACATTCCACTTGTCCTTGGTTTCAGTGGCTAATAAACCACAATTTAGCCACTGCTCAAGGATATCAAGCTTTTTGACTCAGAGAAAAGTTACAGATTTGCTGGGTCATAAGATGCTCCTGATATCATTCTGTCTGGTTTTTCTTTGAGACATTATCTTATTCCTGTAAGGAAAACTGAGAAAGTCTGGTTTATATCCTTCAGAGAATGAAGGACAAAGTGTAAATTTCTAAAATTAGATTAATAGAAAACTAGCTTAATTAGTGTATTAGAAATTTCAGAGTTGCTTAAGTGAAGAAATTTTTAGTAAACACATTTTCCAGCTATCAGGAACAGGGATAAAACTCAAAAAGGAAGCTCTGACAGGGTCAAAGTGTAAGCCTCCATGGGAAAGGTGGACCATGAGCCAGCAGTACAACCTTCAATAGATGTCAAAGTGGTCCAAAGCACACTCATTGTATGTGATTGTCATGGTTAGCTAACACCTTTAGTTTCCAGGCCCCACCCAGACACTGGAACCAGGGCTATGCTTTTCTAGGCTCCCAGGGTGGCTTTTAAGTACAAGAGTTAGTACTTTGCTGGATATGTCAAGGACCCCAAGGACAGTGAAAGAAAGGACAAGTGCCAGGAAAAATTATATCAGGAAACACACAGGCAGAAGTACAGCTGCAGGGCAGGCTCCAGATGTTTGAGAGGGCTTGGTCTAGGGTCTACTCTGGGAAAGTGGCTCCTCTTGCTTAAATTTGAACAGCAGCCCCAGTCTCCTTACAAGGCCTTACCTCCAAACCAGATTTTCTAATCCTACCTCTCCTCCCAAGACTCTGGTGGAGGGCCGAGGATATCCCTGACTTTCCAGTGGTGGCTGGGGTACCAATTGCCTTCCTATGTCTTCCACTGTCTCTTCTTGCTGTTTCTCTTTCAGCTGGTCCTGTAATGGTACTCCACCCTTCCTGCCTACAGCTTCCCTCTGCCTCTTTGTCAGTCTTTCCTTGGGGTGAAAAAGGGCAGAATTGGGTCAAAATCAGGAAGATAAGCCTGGACTCAGATTTAGGAACCTCAAATAACCAGGCAGGGGCAAAGTGGGAGGGAGACAAAGATGCCAGACAGGTTCAGAGAGGTGTGCCAACAGAGGGCCCCCCAGGATTCTGTGGACTGAGCCTCTGTATAAGCTGGACTGTGTTTTGTGTGATGTGTACCATGTGCTTCATCCTTCCAACCTCAATGCACAAATTGTGTTCAAGGAGCCATGCATGTTACTCTTTGAGAAGTGGAAGCAGAAGGGGCAGGGAGACATCTGAGGCAGATGGAAACTACTGATGTGATCGTTGGGAAAGGCACCCTACAGAAAGTATAATGGTACATTGCACAAAGCAAAGTTTTGTATAGATCTTACATTAAGTAGGTTGTCAATAGCCAGAGGTTGAAATCTAGAATTCCAGGCCTTATAAATGAACCAAGACCTGAGGTGCATGGTTACCCAGACACAGGGCTCATTGATCAGGTGTCCATGGCTGAAAAACTCACAGATTTTTACACCAGAAGCTAACATGCAATTCCACCATGATGAATAAACTTTGCCAGTTTAAATAAAACCTCATGCCAGGATTGTAGAGAATGTTATCAGTAAATGTTGGATAAAATGACTATTTGCTATGCAATAACACAATTGAGGAGGAAAAAGGAAAGTTTATTCAGAGACAACTGGGACTAGTCTCTATGAATGGAGTGATTCCTGATGCTAGGGCAGGGCGTCCCCTCACTGGTGTGTCCAGCAGAACACCCAGCTGGCCTGAGCATAGGCATGGTCTCCCTTTGCCCCATAGGTCTCTCTGCTCACATAGCATGATGTGGCCCCTCCACTCTAGTTCTTGGGTCTTCAGGGAATATATGCAGAGGATTTTCTAAAGGATTTGTGATTGTCATTCCTGCCTCCCCATTCAACTCCTAGCCTCTGATTTGCAGTGACTCCATTTTTTACACATTTATGCATTGGAAGACTGATGCTAGTCCCCCCCCCCCACTGCAACTTTTCAATTGCTTAAATCATAGCATTTATGTCAAAAGTTTTATACGTGCTTTGAAAAATGGAATAAAGAGTCTACATTTGGCTAATAATATTATAAGAGTCCAATAATGACTAAAGTTTTTCATTATTCTATGATTCTATCATTACTAACAATTCTGAGGTGACAGTAGTTCTTTATATATATATATATACACACATTTTAAACTTTAAAAAAAAGATACTTAGGTTACATAAATGTTACCTAAAAATGTAGGGGATTCTCATATGCCCCACTCCCTAACCCTCCCACAATTTCCCACATTAACAACATCCTTCATTAGTGTGGTATATTTGTTACAATTGATGAACACTCATTGGAGCATTGCCACTAACCATGGATTATAATTTACATTAAAGTTAAAACTCTTCCACACACAATTTTATAAGTTATGATAAGATATATAATGACCTGTATCTGTCATTGCAATATCATTCAGGACAATTCAATGTCACAAAAATGCACCCATATTATACCCATTTTTCTCTCTCCCTCCCCTCAGAACCTCCAGTGACCACTGCTCCCAAATGAATGATAAAAATTCTTCCATTGCTAGAATAACAATAACTCTATAGTAGAATAACAGAAAGTACTCTAGTCAATCATTCATTCCACATTCCTGAATATTCTAGGGTGGTGATGCCCATGCTGCATCTAATTGAGAGGGAGCTTAGATTCCGTGGGGCAGTTTGATGGGAATATCTTGTTTGCAGTTGAGAATTCTCTCTGTTCCTTGGGAAAGTTGTTGTCCATCATCATTTCCTTGTTAGTTGTCCTGGGTGATTCCAATGAATTGGAGAGATTGGAGAGTAGGTGTTGCAACTCTATTGAGATTCAGGGCCCAGCAGGCACATGGAGAGCCCAAAGATTTAAGTCTCTTGGATGTACACCTACCAACTTTAGTACTAATTGTAAGTTCAAAGAGAAGGACAGAAGGGCCATGTTTAGGGAAACTACAACTGAGTTCAACTCTGTCACACTGGGGAGAATAAATTTCAAAGTAGAGCTCACTGGGCACCAAACTCCTGAGGTGTCAGCCTTGCCTATACTGTCTAGATGTTTCTAGATCCCTTAGGAGAACAGCTATTTGAGGCAATATTTACTGAGGTAGTCAAAGAGATTCTGATGATATATACATGAGCATAACATCTGGAATAAAGTTTTGACTCACTTTGAAGTCTCTTAGCCATATAAATTAATTTGTCTTTACCCATTCCACCTTTTTGTCAAGGTCTCTTCCCAGTGGTATTGCTAGCAGGTGCTTGATAGTAATCTCTTAGTGTCAGGGAGGCACATTCTCAGGAGTCTTGTCCCAACTGAAAAGAATGTAATGCATGTATATGCTGAGTTTGGCCTAGAGAGAGGCCACATTTGATCAACAAGGAAGATCTCAGGAGGTAAAACCTAGGCAATCTATAATTATAGGTTAATTTTCACTTTCAAAAGAAGAGGTTCATAAGTACAGTTATCAATACCAAGGACCCACTGATGATCCATATCCTTTACTAGTCACAGTCCCTGCACTTGTGGGATTCTTGCTCTCCCATTAGAGAATGTGGCAGAGCTCCCAAGGATGGGAATTTTATATTCTTTTGGTTATTGTGTGAATCTCTACCCATTGTGACAATTCCCCATGGAAACATGAACACATTCATATGCCTTATAGCTATGCCCTAGTTGAACATTCTCCCATGCATACAACATCACCAACACCCCCACAACAATTATCCTCCTCTGTCACTGTTGTAACCCTTCTGTGATTCAAAACTTGTTAAAAATGAAGCCAACAAAATAACTGAAAAATTAATAAGAAAATGAGATAATGAGTTTTAAAAATAACAATTAAAATACAAAAAAATAAAAAACTTTGAAATAATAAAAAAATTAAATAAAAAAATATTTTGACATGTCTTTCATCACTGAAAGATATGTTGTCTTGTATGTATAGTGACATTTTCTTCTGTTTATTGCCCCAGTGTCTTATTTTTTCCATTTTATCTTCAAAGAAGCTTTAGGTTACAGAAAATTTATGTACAGAATACATGAGATTCCCATATACCCAACATCCTCCATCTTTCCCCCTTTCCCCTATTAATAATATTTTACATGTGGATGGTGCATTTGTTAAAATTGTTGTACAAATACTGAAGCATTGCTACTAACCATGGTCAATGATTTAAATTATGTTTTACATTTTGGACCATACACTATTATACATTTTGATGAAATATAACATGGCCTGTATCCATCATCGCAAGATCATGTAGAACAATTCAAACACACCCAAAAATGCCCTATATTCCATCTATTCTATTCCTCCCTCCTCCTCTCCTTGGGGCCCATGGAAGCTACCAAGCTTCACTCCTTGAAGAATAAAATTCATAGTTACTTGCAACAACATTGAAGGCTTATCATCCTGGCTTGTCCTATGCTCTGCCTATGCTTTTGAGAGACTCCCACCCTTTTATTTGTGAACATGGCAGGACTCCCCAGGATGGGAGTCCAAAACCTTCCCCATCGTTGTGTGTGATCCCACCCACTGATAACATGCACTATGACGATATGAACTCTCATACATTCCCTAGAAGCCCGCCTCAGATGGGCCCTGTCCTGTCCCCCCAAAATCCAACACCTAAACCAGTAGCCCTCCCCTGCCATATTTGCCAAAAGAACAGGCCCAACATTGTAGTTTCAACCACATAACTGAAAATCCCCAGAGTTCACCTGTCCCCTCCTCTGGTCCTCCCCAGAGTGCCATGGACAGTCCAACCCCCATCCCCACCCTACTCCCTCACAGACGAGCACCACCCAGCCCAATAGCATCAATGCACAACTGTCATGTCCATCCACTGAGTAACTACATCATTCTGCCTTATCATAGATTTTGCCCATATGGGCATTGGATCACAATACTTTACTCCCTCTCTGTCACCTGTAAACCTCTCTTCCAGACACTAGCTCTGAGTCTGCTCAGTGTTGTCATGCAAGATTTTTCTTTCAGTGCTTGGCTTGCTTCACTCAACATAAGGTCTTCAAGATTCATCCATGTTATCTCATGTGTTACTACTGCATTCTTTCTTACAACTGAGTAATATTCCATTATATGTCTATACCAGAGTTTATTATCCATTCATCTGTTCGTGGACATTTGGGTGATTTCCAAAATTTGGCAATAGTGAATAATACTGCTATGAACATTGGTGTGCATATATCTGTTCATGTCCCTGCTTTCACTTCTTTTGTGTAGTGGGATTGGTGGATTTTATGGCAGTTTTATAGTTAGCTTCCTGAGGAACCACCAAACTGTCCTCCACAATGGCTGCACCAGTCTGCATATACACCAGCAATTGATGAAGGTTCCCATTCTTCCACATCCTCTTCAACATTTGTAGTCATCTTTTTAAAAAAAATAACCACCAGTCTATTGGGAGTAAGATATCTTACTGTAGTTTTGATTTCCGTTTTCCTAATAACTAGTAGTGTTGAGCATCTTACCACGTGTTTTTTTTCACCATTTGTATTTCTTCTCTGGAGAAGTGGGTATTCAAATCACTTGCCCATTTTTTAAATGGGTTGTTTTTCTTTTTATTTTTGAAATGTAGGATTTCTTTTTATATGCTGGGTATCAGGCTCCTATCAGATGTATGTTTATGGAGTATTTTCTTCTATTGAGTAGGTTACCTATTCACTTTCTTGACAAACTCCTTTGAGGTACAAAAGTTTTTAATTTTGAGGAGGTCCCATTTATCTATCTTTTCTTTCATTTCTCATTCTTTATGTGTTCATGAATGTTCATGAAACCATTTCCTAATACAAGATCTTGTAGATACTTTCCTACATTATCTTCCAAGGTCTTAATGGTCTTGACTCTTATATTTAGATATTTGATCTATCTAGAGTTAATTTTTGTGTAATAAGTGAGAGGTTGTAAGGTTTAGGTCTTCTTTGATTTCCTTTAACAGTGTTGTATAGTTTTCTGCATACACATCCTTTACATCTTTAATTAAGTTTATTCCTAGGAATTTGATTCTTTTTGTTGTTATTGTAAATGGTATTTTTTCCTTGATTTCCTCCTCATATTGCTCATTATTGGTGTACAGAAAGCCTACTAAGTTTTGCTCATTTCTCTTTTAACCTGCCACTTTACTGACCTCATTTATAAGCTCTAGAAGCTTTGTTGTAGATTTCTCATGGCTTTCTATATATACGATCATGTCATCTGCAAATAGTGAAATTTTTACTTCTTCCTTTCCAATGTGGATAACTTTTATATATTTTTCTTGCCTAAGTGCTTGAGCAAGTACTTCTAACACAATGTTAAATAAAATAGGTGATAGTGGACATCCTTATCTTGTTCCAGATCTTAGAGGGAAAGCTTTTAGGATTTCACCATTGAATATATTAGCTGTGTGTTTTTCATATATATCCTTTATCATGTTGAGGAAGTTTCATGTCATTAATATATTTTGAAGTGTTTTTATCAGGAAAGGGTGCTGTATTTTTTTAAATGCTTTTACTGCATCTATAGAGATAATAATGTGATTTCCCCCCTTCATTCTGTTTATGTGGTGTATTACATTGATTTTCTTATGTTGAGCCATCCTTGCATACCAAGGTTGAAACCTACTTGATCATGGTGTATAATTCATTTGACTTACTGTTGAATACAATTAGCAAATATTTTGTTGAGGAGTTTAGCATTTAAGTTCATTAGCGAGATTGGTTTATAGTTTTTCTTTCTTGTGGTATCTTTGGCTTAAGTACTAGGATGATGTTGGCATCATAGAATGAGTTAGGCAATGTTCCTTCCACAATCTATTTTTTGAAGAGTCTAAGCAGTATTGGTGTAGTGCTTTCCAGTATGTTTGGTACAATTCACCTGTGCAGCCATCTGGTCCTGGTCTCTTCATAGTTGGGAGGTTTTTGATGACAAATTCAATCTCATCACTTGTGATTGTTCTGTTGAGTTCATCGATTTCTTCTTTCATCAATGTAGGCTGCTTGTGTGTTTCTAGGAATTTGTCCATTTCCTCTAAATTATCCATTTCATTGGAATACGATTTTTCAAAGCATCCTCTTATGATACTCTATTTATGTAGGGTCAGTCAGAAGTCTCACAGCAGTTCTTATTGTTAGGTGCAGCATAAAGCTGGCATAGCTCAAGCTTAAAACTCAATAAAAACAGAAATGCTAGACATGGAAGAATTTGACCTCAGGGATCAAACTTCCTTTCCTCTTTCCCCCATCTATCTCCCTGACTCAAAATATTCAGTTGCCAGTGTTTGAAGTGGGAGACTTTTTAGTGAAAGAACTTGACAGAAGTAAAATTTTCCCTGAGAAGCAGATGAGGCTCAATGATTGGGCTCCCATCTACCATGTTGGAAGCCTTGTGTTCAATTCCTGGGGACTCCTGGTGAAGACAAGCTGGCCCATGGCACAAAGAGCTGATGGCCCATGCCATGGAGAGCTGGCAGCCCATGCCACAGAAAGCTGGCACAGCAAGTTGATGCAACAAAAGGAGATGCAGAGGAGAGACTGAGAGATGCAGCAGACCATGGAGATGAGGTGGGTCAAGCATTTGAATGCCTCTCTCTCACACCGGAAGTCCCAGGATCAGTTCCTAGTTCCTCCTAAAGAGAAAGATGAGAAGAAAAAAGACAAGCAGACATGGAAAGAACACACATTGAATGAACACAGGGAACAGACAGTGAGTGAAAGCAACAAGGGGAAGAATAAAAACTAAAAAAAGAAGTTAAAAATTTTACTGAATTTGAGAAGTAGAAATCAAAGGGCTGAGAGGAAGGTGGGCAGATCAAGGACCACATGGATATTGGGTATGCACCAAGTGAAATATGGGCAGACTAGGCCTGCATGAATATGAGGTGGGATCTTAGTTACCTCAAGGTGTCCAGTGGTCCACATTGGCTGGTGGTTTTTTGCCTTCCAGCACTCATTGCCCTTCTAGCTCAGTTCCCAACTTTCTGTCAGGCTTGTAGGGCTCCTGGACCCAGCAGGAGTGCAAATTTTAGCTGAGTATGCCCTCACATGCTGGGAGTCCTGTCTACAATTCTTAAAGAGATGAGATGCTGCCACAGGGTATGAATAAAGCCTGGAATTGTGTGTGGGGGTTGGAGGTGTGTGTGTGGAGGGAAAATAATGGATCAGCTCCACTGGACCACAGCAGGGACCTGGAAGTATCCTAAAGACCCACCCTTCCTCCTAGGGGCTGTGCCTCTCAGCAGTCTCAGTAAACATCTTAGGGAAGGGGGTCTGAAGAATGGACCTGAGTTTGATTTATTTTCCCTCATGAGCTCCCTGCAATCTCAGCCCCAGCACAGCCCAGTTGGCAGGCACACTACTACCTTCATCCACCTCTACCACATTTTGCTAAGGCTGAAGGCTGCGATCCACCTACCCATCCTCTGAAATGGGAGTTCAGCATGTGTCCTGAGAAAGGAGGAAATCAGGTAACCTGAAGAGACATTCAGTACTGTGACTTTTCATGCAAGTGCAATGGGGAGGAATGATGAAGGACTTGAGCCAGGGTGGGTGTCAGGGAGGGTTCCTCTGGTCCTGGATGGGGTTGTCCACTGTTTGTCAGAGATAGGGTAGGAAGCTTTGACCTCCAATAGTACAGTGGACAAGAGAAAGACTCCCTGGGCCTGGTCAAGCTGTGGGGGCACTGGACAAGACAGCCAGGACAGGCCTGCCCCCTGGCCAAGTCCAACCACAATACCCCATTTCCTGGCACTTCCCACACACTCTTGCTGCCACTGACAGACACTGGAGCTGCTGGGCACTGTTCAGGTGACTCCACCCTCCACTTTGGCCTGAACCCCCTTGCAAGGCTCAACCCCTTTTCTCCCCTTGTCCTCCTCCCTTTGTGGCTTTTATGGATCCCATCAGCAGAGGCTCAGATCTCAGGCCCAGACCTGAGACTGATGCTCTGGCCACAGTTGAGCACACCCTGGGCTCCCAACTTGAGTCTACAGCCACTTCCTTTTGTCCTCACCATGGGTTATGACCCAATCAGGGTTGTAGCATTTCTGGTCCTCTTCTCTGATAAGGACACTCCCCTCTATGGCCTAAACCAGAGTTTCACACTGGGTACTGTCTGGATTCAAACTCACATGATTCAGGGAAACCAGTACACTGGGTTTGGAATCTCATGTATCTTGTGCTTTCCTGTGTGGTGTTTTCCTGTCTGAATTTCAAATTGTCAGAAAGACAAGGCCAGTGACAAGTTTGCTCTTTGACAAGTTTGACTTTGGGTTTGAGCACCTTCAAATAACAAGGGGAGGGAGAGGTGATATTATATTGCTGTAATTTGTGACAGAAGGTCTCTTTCTGGCAATTATTCCCTCCTTCCTTTGAAAGACATTGCCATGTTGAACAAGTAGGATTTATATGTTTAAGGCCTTAGCTCTAAGCCCCCAGAGCCCAAAGGAGAAGGCTGCCTTCAGATGGCAAAGGAATAGGAAGTGGAAGTGGAAGTGGAGGCTCTGCCCACTGCCCCAGACAGCCTCAGCCACTTGGGGAATTGCAGGAAGACCTCAGAGCCCACCTGTCATCCCAAATCCCTGTGATCTGTGTGTCCAAGGACATCACAGTTCCTATCTTAGAGAGAATCTCCTCCCAGGTGATGGCCTGTCTCCAAGCCCATGATCTCCAAGTCTGCACCTGAGCTTCTGGTGGAGGTTTCCCATGATAGTGGAGCTTATCTGAGCCTCAATTTGGCTCAGACTGCTGAGTTTAGAGGAAACCCCAATGACAGTGAGTGTGTGCTGCATGAAGGTACAAAGCCAGGCCAGGCAGGACATTGGTGCCCGGGGTTCCTGCAGGCCCAGCCATCCAGGCAGATGTTGGCTATCTGCCTTGGGTGGTTCCCAGTTGGGCTTTGAGGGACTAAGATGGAGCCTGGCAAGAGATAGGGCCTTGCTTATTCAAGGGCAGCCAGTAGCAGAAATACCACAGTTACAAAGGTTGAAGGAGGATGATGGGTGGGATGGGTGGATCCAATGGAAGAGGAGGTGAGAGGATGCCCTGATCCACTTCACTATAGGAGAGACATTCTTGTGTGTGGGTGGAAAACAAGGCCCCTGGCTTCCTCCCCAGTTGTGCATGCTGGGCAGATGGGGCCCTGGCCAGGCTTGGTGGCAGAGGCCTTCCAAGGAATGGCCATCAGGGCTGGGTACCTGCCCACTGGGTGGAATGGCAGGGGCACTGGTTGTTCCACTTGAGAGGTTGGTCAGGGACTGGCATGGGCTGATGGTGTTGTGTATGCTATTTTGATGGGATTGGGGTCCTTCCAGGGACTGAGCAAGGATGGGCAGTTTGGGGTAGTGTTAAGGCCCTGAGGGCAAAAACCTCTAAGGATAAATAACCTGGTGGGGCATTGGAAGCCAAGGGGAAGCATGCCTCCTGGGAACCCACATGGTGAGTGGGGAGTTGTGGGGCTAGGCCTCTGGTCCATCTGACAGAGCTGGGCACTGCCAGGCCTGCTCACCTTGGGCCTTGTGGCCACAGTCCTCTCTCTTTTGGTGTTGGTGCTAACCAGACTGGAGGTCTACTGCAGCAACCGTGATGCATGGCAGAAATTTCAGTTGTTTAAGAAAAAATAAGTAATTTATTATAAACAGTGGTATTCATTTTTTATAGCCACATTTCTTAGCACACCACTGTCACTTGGTGAACTATGAATCTGGGTGGAGAATGGATGTTTTTGGGTCTGTCCCAGAGTGAAGCAACAATGATTCAGATTTGCTATTTGGTTAGGATCCTCATCCTGTCACTTTTTCTGGGTCTCTCTGTTGGCAGTGTGCCACAGAATGTCCCCCGACCTGAGAGGACATGATAGATTCAATACACATCCTATTTGCAGCCACATGATGGGGTGGATAGAACACTGCAAAGGATTTGGGGCATAGGTTCTGCCTGACACCCTGACTTGGTTTCTTCTCGTTCTCATGTGCCCTTCTCCCTCTCTCCCACCCACTGCAGTCTGCCACATGGTATCTCTGTAGTTAGCAAAGCTTTCCCTTCACATGGCTATGTCCTTTCTTTTCTCTTCCAGCCCCCCCACCCAGATTTCTGCATTCTGATGCCTTCATGTTTCTCTCTCTCTGGAAATGTTTTTATTGTGGTAAAATATACAAAACATAAAAAAAACTTTAACCATTTATAAGTTTACAATTTTGTGACATTAGTACATTGAAAATTTGGGTAACATTTACTGCTATATATTTCCAGAAACTAATCATCCCAAACAGAAACTCTTATACATTAAACAATAACTCTCCCATTCTCCCCACTCTCCACCCACTGGTCACAACTCATCTGCTTGCAGTCTTGATGAATTTACTTATTCTAGCATTTCATATAAGAAAAATCTGGCAATATTCGTCTTTTTTATCTGGCATATTTCACTCAGCATAGTGTCTTCAAGTTGCATCCATGCTGTAGCGTAGCTTTTTTTTTTTTTTAAAGCAGTTTTAGGGGTTGTGGAGAGTAGCATCAGATTAGAAGGCAGGGCTCAAGTCTCTCACAAAAAAAAAAAGGAAAAATGTCCAACAGATTTTGGGTGGGAATTGCTCTGGAGTTCAACAGACCAGGAAGTGCTACACTCCCAAGAGGGTGAGGAACAGAGAGATGAAGATATGAAGCAACAAACATGAGTTACCAAACCCCCACTGAGAAGGGTTTGCCTCCCCACCCCAAAGATGTTGACCTGGGGCAAAACCCTTAGCTCACTGCAGCTGACTGAGAGGGGAACAGGCATCTTCCTCCTTGTTTCAAGGGAAAAGATAGGGGGAGTTGGCAGGCTTTCCTTCAGTGAATTTGGCCAGCCAAGCCCACTTTGAATCTCCACTCTGGAGATTCAACACAGGAACACAGGAAAGATGATACTGAAACACCTCTGTAGAAAGGTGTGCTGATGAATGTGATCTGCTAACTGGTCTGTTAATTGCATGGAAAAAAATGTTTTTTTCCTCTCTTTAGCCTAACTCTTGGGAGAAAATCTGTGACCCACTAATGAATCCCTGGACCTATTTTGAAAACTTAAGTTGGGCAATAAAGACTAAGAATAAGTTGAGTCAAATATCAGAGAAGAGCTATGGAAAAAAACCATAGGCAAAAGAAAGAAATTGGCCATCAGCATAAATTGACCAACATATTCAGATATCTAGATATCAGCAAAAAATTACAAGACACACTAGGAAACAGGAAGATTTGGCACAACCAAAGAAACAAACCAAATATCCTGAAGAGATACAGGATTAAAGACAATCAGTGATAATCACACAACACTCCTGAATCAATTCAAAGAATTGAAAGAAAATATGACTAAAGAGATAAATGGTATCAAGAAGACATTTGGTGATCATATAGGACAATTTGAAAGCCTGCAAAGAAAAGTAACAGACATTAGCAGAATGAAAGCCATGATGGATGAGATAAAAAATACATTAGAATCACCTCAGAGCAGATTTGAATTGCTCAAAGACAGAATTAGTGATGCTGAAGACAGAACATCTGAACTCAAAAAGACAGGAGAACAGGAAAAGAAGAGAATGGAAAAAATGGAACAGTCTCAGGGAACTGAATGACAATGCAAAATGCACATTAACATTATCATTGTCCCAGAAGAAGAAGAGAATGGAAAAAAGGCAGAAAGAATATTCGAGGAAATAATGAACAAAAACTTCCCAATCCTTATGAAAGACATAAATATCAATATTCAAGAAGAACAATGCACTACAAACCAAATAAATCTGAAGAGAACTACCCCGAGATACCTACTATTCAGAATGACAAATATGAGAGATAGGAGATTCTGAAATCAGCAAGAGAAAAGCAAAGCATCACATAAAAGTGAAACTCAATAAGATTAAATGCCAACCTCTCAACAGAAACCATGGAGATGAGAAGAAAGTGGTATGATGTATTTAAAGTACAGAAAGAAAAAAATGCCAACCAAGAATTCTGTATACAGGAAAGTTGTCCTTAAAAAATGAGGCTGAGTTCAAAGTCTTCACAGACAAAAATCAAAGCCTGATAGAATATGTTACCAAAAGACCAGAATTACAAGAGAGGGAATTAAAAGGGAGTGCTGCAGCCTGAAAGGAAAAAATAAGGACAAGAGTTTGAGAAGAGTGTAGAAATGAAGATTATTAAGAAGGGTAAATTAAAGGGTAAAAAGACAGACAGTAGAACAACATGAAAACAGACAGCCAAAGGACAAAATGGATGAAGTTAGTAATGCCTTTACAGTAATAACATTTAATGTTAATGGCTTGAACTCCCCAGTCAAAAGAAATAGACTGATAGAATGGATAAAAAATATGAGCCATCTATATGTTGTCTATAAGAGACCCACCTCAGATATAAGGATACAACCAAGTTAGGAGTGAAAGGTTGGAAAAAGTTATTCCATGCAAATAATAACCAAAAAAGAACTGGAGTGGTGATACCAATAATGGACAAATCGATTTCAAATGTAAAACTGTTATACAGGATGAAGAATATTCTTATATATTAATAAAAGGTGTAATTCACCAATAAGAAATAACTATATTAAATATTTATGCAACTGACCTGAATGTACCAGGAAATATGAGGCAATCACTGGCAAAACTGAAGGAAGAAATCCATGTATTTATGATAATAGTTGGAAAGTTCAATACACCACTCTCAGTATTGGATAGAACACCTGGACAGAAGATAAATAAAGAGAGAACTTGAATAATATGATAAGTGAACTAGACTTAACCAACATCTATAGAGCATTGCATCCCCAAACAGCGGGATATATATTCTTTACAAATGCTCATGGATTCTTCTCCAAGATAGTCTATATGTTGGGTCAAAAGGCAAGACCCCAATTTTAAAAGATTGAAATTATACAAAACACTTCCTCTGATCATAATAGAATGAAGCAGGAACTCAATAATGAACAGAAAAAGTAAATTCATAAATATATAAAGATTAAACACCACACTCTTAATAATCACTATGTCAAAGAAGAAATTGCAAGAGAATTCAGGAAATATCTTGAGATGAATAAAAATGAGAAAACAATATATCAAAACTTATGAGACACTGCAAAGACACTTCTGTGAGGGAAATTTATAGCTTTCAATGCTTACATTAAAAAAGAAGAAAGAGCTAAAATTGAAGATCTAACTGCACACCTGGAGTAACTGGAAAAATAATGACAAACAAATCACAAACCAAGCTAAAGGAAAGAAATAGTAAAGATCAGAGTAGAAATAAATGAAATTGAGAACAATAAAACAATTGAGAGAATGAATCATTAAAACCAAAATTTGTTTCTTTGACAAAATCAACTAAATCAACAAACCCTTAGCTAGACTGACAAAGAAAAAAAGGAGAGAAGTTGCAAATAAATAAAATCATAAATGAGAGGGGGGACATTTCCAGTGACCCCTCAAGAATAAGAAAGATCATAAGAGGATACTATGAAGAACTCTATGACAAGAAACTAGACATTGTAGATGAGATTAACAAATTCCTAAAATCACACAAACCACCTACATTGACCCGAGAAGAAACAGAAGATCTTATAAAACCAATCACATGTGAAGAGAAATAGTCATCATAAACCTCCAAAAGATGAAAAGCCCTGGACCAGATGGCTTCACAGGTGAATTCTACCAATCATACAAAGATGACTTAAAAATGTTGCTCAAACTCTTCCAAAAACTTGTACAGGAAAGAATGCTATCATACTTATTCTATTAAGCCAACATCATCCTAATACCAAAACCAGATAAGATACTACAAAAAAGAAAATTACAAGCCAATATCCTTAATTAATATAGATGTACAAATCCTCAACAAAATACTTGCAAACTGATTCCAAAAGCACATTAAAAGAATTATACACCATGATCAAGAGGGTTTTATGCAGGTATGCAAGGATGGTTCAACACAAGAAAATCAATTGGTGAAATAAACAAAAAAAATATCCGTTTTTAAAAAGACTTTTTGCACATGTGATATATAAATGTGTTCAAATGTTCATGGGGCATTGTCACAGTTGGTAGAGATTCACACAATAACCAAAGAATTATTGAATTCCCATCCTGGGAAGTTCTGCTATATTCTCTAATGGAACAGCAACAATTCAAATACAGGAGCAATGACTACTGAAGGAGGATGGTCCATTGATGGACCCTTGATATTGATGACTATGCTTAGGAGCCTTTGTTCTTGAAATTGCAACTTAGCCTAGTGCTATAGGGTGCTTAAGAGTTACCTCCTGAGAGCCTCCATGTTGCTCAAATGGGGCCAATCTCTAAGACAAACTCAGCATATAAATGTATTACCTTCCTTCCAGTGTGGGGCGTGACTCCTGGGGATAAGACTCCCTGGCACCAAGGGATTCCTATTAAGCACCAACTAGCAATGCAACAGAAAAAAACCTTGAGTAAAAAGAGAAAAAAGTAAAGACAAATAAGTTCATATGGCTAAGAGACTTCAAAGTGAGTTGGGAGGTCATCCTAGAGGTAACGCTTATGCACATCTCAGCAGGATCTCATAGACTGCCAAAGTAGATACTACCCCAAATAGTGGGGATCCTGAGGGCTCTGGAGACACCCAAGTCCTATGGTCATTGCAGATAGCTCCAGAGTTTGGTGTCTTGCCAGTGGGCCCTACTTTGGTGTTTGTGCCCTGAGTGTGACAGAGTTTGACAGAGTTGTGACTTCTTTACACATGTGTCTTCTGTCCCTTCTATTTGAATGTATAGTTGGTGCTGGATTTGGTAGGTGTACATCCAAGAGACTTGAATCTTTGTACTGTCCATGGGCCAGCTGGGCCCTGAATATCAGGTGAGTTGCAACACCTACTCTCCAGTTCATTGGACTAACCCAGGACAACTAACAAGGAAGTGAGGATGGACAACCACCATACAAAGGAACTGAGTCTACAACTGCAAGCAAGAGAGTCACATACATCAGCCATATGGGATCAAAAACCCTATCAATTAGAGGTGGAGTGGACATCACCATCCCAGAATCTTCAGGATTGGGGAATGAAATATGGACTAGAGTGGAGTTACTGGTATTCTACTATAGACTTATTGTGATTCTAATGGAAGAATTTCTATCACTGATGTGGAGGTAGTGGCCAATGGATGTGCTGAAGGCAGGGAGAGGGAAAAAGACATGTAATATGGGGACACTTTAGGGACTTGGTATTGTCCTGAATAACATTGTAATGACAGATACAGGCCATTATATATCCTGCTATAACCTACGGATTTGAATGAGAGAGTGTGCAAACTACAATGTAAACTATAATCCATCCTACTGGCAATGCTCTAAAATGTGTTCATCAATTGCAATGAATTTACCATGCTAATGAAAGAATTTGTTAATGTGGGAAAAATCAAGAGGTGTGGGGAGTGGGGCATATGGGAATCCTTTATACTTTTTTATGTAACATTTTATGTAATCCAAGTCTCTTTTAGAAAAAAAATATATTTAAAAATGAGGCTATTAAGCACTTGGAATGAGAGTCATCCCAATTCAGGTGTGTTTTAGGACTAAAAATACTTGCCTATTTCAAAGACTTAAGAAAAGAATGAAACCATCTCAGTAATTTTATATTGGTTATATGCTGAAGAGATGGAATCTTTGATATATTGGGTTAAAGTATCTTAATTTTTTAAAAAGTATTATACACCATGATCAAGAGGGTTTTATGCAGGTATGCAAAGGTGGTTCAACACAAGAAAATCAATTATTGAAATAAACCAAAAAAAAAAAGTCAGTTTTTAAAAAGACTTTTTGCATGTGTGATTGGTGGCCTATTACAACCTGTTGATCTTTGCTATCAAAATGTTTTCCATAGACCAGCAGCCTCACCAAGTTTCTCAGAGATTGTTATAAATACCTTACCCCAGAACTTCTGGATTATAATAGGCATTTTAGCAAGTTTCCCCAGTTGATTCACATGCACATTAATGTTTGTGAAGAACAGTTGTGTATGTTTTTGTCCTAAAAATCTCACATGTATGCTAGCCATCAGCTCTCAGAAGCAATTAATGAGCCACCTCAAATCTGAGGTTTTCCTGTAAAAGGATTCTGTAAACCAGCAAGGGAAAAGTGAAACATCACATACAAGGGACATCCAATAAGACAATGTGAATTTCTCTCCAGAAACCATGGAGGTAAAAAGACAGTGGTATGATACAATTAAGGTACTGATAGAGAAAAACTACCAGCCAAGAATTCATTATCCAGAAAAACTGTCTTTCAAATATTATGGTGAGTTTAAAATATACAGAGACAGAAACTAAGAGTTCATAAACAAGAATGCAGCTCTTCAGGAAACACTAAAGGGATTTCTGCAGCCAGAAAAGAAAAGATAGGCTTGGAGGAGAGTGTAGGAGTAATGTGTACCATAGGGTAACCAAAAAGATAAAAGAGGACAAAAATAAGACATGACATATGAAATCCAAAGAACAAAATAGCTGAAGTAATTAATGCCTTTAGAGGAATAACATTGAATGTTAACATACTAAACTCCCCTATCAAAAGACATAGGCTATCAAAACAGATAAGAAAACATGAGCCATCAATATGCTGTCTTCAGGAGACTCACCTCAGACCCAAGGATGCAAACAGACTGAAAGGGAAAGGTTGGAAAAAGATATTTCATGCAAATCATATCCAAAAGAGAGCAAGGGTAGGTATACTGGTGACAGACAAAACATTTTAAATAAAAAAAGTGATAAGAGATGCAGAAGGTCATCAAAGACAATCCACCAGGAATGACTATCAGTCATAAATATCTATGCACCTAAATAAGGGTGCTACAAAATATATGAGGCAAACTCTGACAAAACTGAAAGGAGAAATCTCTATATTAATAGTTGGAGACTTCAACACACTACTGACATCAATAGATAGAACACCTAGATAGAAGATCAACAAAGATACAGAGAAATTAAACAATGTGATAAATGAGCTGTACTTGACATATACAGAATATTGCACCCCAAATCAACAGATTATACATTCTTCTCAAGAGTCTAGGTATCTTTTCCTCAGGAGAGAACACATCTCTCAATAAATTTAAAAAGACAAATTATTCAAAGCACCTTCTCTGCTCATAATGGAATGAAGTTGGAAATCAATAACAGGTGGGAAGTGGAAAATTTGCAAATACATGGAGTCTAAATAACACATTCCTAAACAATCAGTGGGTGAAAGAAGAAACTGCAAGAGAAATGAGTAAATATATTGACATGAATGAAAACTAGAACACAACTTATCAAAACTTATGAGATAGAGTGAAGGCAGTGCTGAGAGGAAGATTTATAGCTCTAAATTCCAACATTAAAAAAAAAAAAAACACTTTCAGGACTTGGGAATTGTCCTGAATGACATTACAATGACAGATACAGGCCATTATATATCTTGGCATAACCTACAAAATTGTGCAGGAGAGAGTGTAAACTACAATGTAAACTACAATCCATGCTTGGTGGCAATACTCTGAAATGTTTTCATCAATTGTAATGAATGTACCACACTAATGAAGGATGTTGTGTAGGGAGTAGAGGTATAGGGAGTAGAGCATATGGGAATACCTATATTTTTATGTAAGATTTATGTAAGCTAAGAATCTTTAAAAGAAATAAAAAATATAATTTAAAAATAGCTAAAATCAAAGACGTAACAGAAGAACCAGGAAAACTAGATAAAGAACAACAATCCAATCCCAAAGCAAGCAGAAAGAAAGGAATAACAGAGGGATCATGGGAACATGGCCAACAAGTTAGGCAAATAACGTTCAGCTCTCACTAAAATAATGGAGAAAGAGTCAGAGGCTGCCTTGGGGACCTGTTTTGGGGTACAGCAAACCGGGACACTGCTTCACACCTCTCAGGAGAGTGTGGATCAAGGAAATGAAGAAGCCAAAACAAGTAATTGTGAGTTATTAAAACTCCTGGCTACTGGGAAGGGCTCCCTAACCCCACCCCTAAGATATTAACTGAGGGCAACTGGTATCTGAGAGGAGAGCAGATGTCTTCCTCTCTGCCAGCTCCTTTGGATGTATAGAGAATGGGAAGGTGCTCTGAGTCGTCTAGGAGGGTACTGAACAGATGAGGAAGGCAGGGGAAATCATAGGTTGCTCACCTCAGTGGCTGGAAGCAACATACATACTCCACCCTCAAGGTGAATAGCCTAGGTGGAGCCACTGGCTCCGGGCTCCAAACAGGAGTATGACGGCTGAGGAAGAGGGGTCTGGGAAAGTGGATAGTGATTTCTTTGCAGTGAGTTTAGCCAGCTGGGCACCCCTTGAATATTGGAAGGACCCCAACTCGACAGGGTGAAGGGAGGGGGAATCTTCTCAGGCAGGCTGTCATGTCCAGCAACCTAGGTAAAGAGAGGAATTACATCAGAAAGGAGGCAGAGACAGGTGGCTGATTAGCAGGACTCTGGTGACTGCAGGGAAACTAAGCTGCTGAAGGAAAAACTGGTGGGATATGGATAAACTAATCAGAGATGTACAAACAGATATCATAAATCAATGTAATGGAGTGAAGGAAGAGATTAAGGATATTAAGAAAACACTGGGAGGACACACTAAGAAATTACAAACATACATAAAAAGATAACAGATATGATGGTGATGAATGGCACAATACAAGTAATCAAAAATACAATGGAAATACATAACAACAGATTTGAACATGTAGAGGAAAGAATATCTGATGAGGAATACAGTACAGCTGAAATAAGAACAGATAGATAAAGAGATAGAAAAAATTCAGCAGGGACACAGGGATCTGAATGACAACATGTAATGCACACACATACACTTTGTAAGCCTCTGGGAGGGAGAAGAGAAGGGAAAGGGGACAGAAGGTGTGTTGGAGGAAATAATGGCTGAGAACCTCCCAACCCTATTGAAGGATATGTACTTACATGTCCAGGAAGCACAGCACACCCCAAACAGTATAAACTTTAACAGACCTACTCCAAGACATATTGTTGTGAAATTGTCCAATGCTCAAGACAAAGAGAATACTGAGAGCTGAAAGCAGCAAGAGAAAAGAGAACAATCACACCCAAGGGAAGCTCGATATAATTAAGTGCTGATTTCTCATCTGAAACTGTGGAGGGAAGAAGGTAGTGGTATGACATAATTAAGGTGTTAAAAGATGAAAATTTCCACCCAAGAATACTCTATCCAACAAGGCTGGCATTCAAAAAAAAAGGGAGGGGGGAGTTCAAAATAGTCACAGATAAAGAGAAATTAAGAGAGTATGTCAATAAAAACATGTATTTCAAGAAATACTAAAGAGAGTTCTGCAGGTTGAAAGGAAAAAAACAAGAGAGAGAGAGTTGGAAGAGAGTGTAAGAAGAGCTAAAAAGATAAAAAGAGAAATAAAAACATGTGGCATACATAAACCTAAAGAAAATATGTCTAATGTAAGTAATTCCTTGACAGTAATAACATTGAATGTTAATGGATTAAAGTCACCAATCAAGAGACACAGATTGGCAGAATGGATAAGGAAATCTGACTCGTCTATATGATGTCTACAAGAAATTCACCTTAAACACAGGGATGCAAGGGAGCTGAAAGCGAATGGTTGGAAAACAGTTTTTACAAGCAAACAATAACCAGAAAAGAGCAGGAGCAGCTATACTAATATTTTACAAAATAGACTTTAAATGCAAAACTATTGTAAGAGGAAAAGAAGGACACTATATATTAATAAAAGGGGTAATCTATCAAGAAGAAAGAACAACAATAAACATTCATAGTCATACCTAACAAGGGTATCACATAGTACATGAGGCAAACATTTGAAAAACTAAGTGAATACCTCTATAATTATGGTGGGGGACTTTAATGCACAATTATCACCATTACAAATAACACCTTGGCAGAGAATCAATAAAGAAACAAAGAGTATGAATAATACATTAGAGGACCTAGACCTAATAGACATATACCAGACATTACACCCAAATTCAGGGGGATATACCTTCTCTTGAGTGCACATGGATCATTCTCCCAGATAGACCACATAGTAAGCCACAAAACAACTCTCAATGAATTCAGAAAGATTGAAATTATTATATTTTTGTGTAACATTTATGTAATCTAAGAATCTTTTAAAAAATAAAATAAATTAAAATAAATAAATAAGTAAATATCATTGGTTGCTCTTGACTCCCCTGACCCCCAAAAAGTAATTTCTCTGACTACAATGGAATGAAGCTGGAAATTAGTAAAGTACAGGGAAGCAGATTAAGCACAAAGATATGGAAGTTAAACAACACACTATTAGACAAATATTGGATCAAGGAGAAAATCTCAAAAGACATCAGTAACTACCTTAAAAGAAATGAAAATGACAACACAATGTGATGTCACAACCTATGTGATGCAGCAAAAGCTGTACTGAAAGGAAAATTTACAGTAATAAATGCCTATATCAAAAAAAGAAGAAAAAGCTAAAATCAAAGACCTAATTGCACACCTAGAGGAATTAGAAAAAGAACAACAAAATGATCTGAAAGGAAGTAGAAAGAAAGAAAAAACAAAGATTAGATCAGAACTAAAAAAAATTGAAAATAAGAAAGCACTAGAAAAAAATAAACAAAACCAAATGCTGTTTCTCTGAGAAGATTAATAAAATTGTCAAACCCTTAGCTATATTAACAAAGAAAAGAAAAGATGCAAATACATAAAATAAGAAATGAAGAAGGGGATATCACCACTGACCACAGAGAAATAAAGAGTATCATAAGAGGATACTTTAAAAATTATATGCTGATTTAAAATGGCCTACATCCGTTGCCACAACAGTACTCAGGACAACCTCCAACTCCCAAAGAAGCCCCTGTATTTCAACTGCTAATCCCCTCCCTACCCCAAAAGTGTCAAGTGGCCACTGGCTCCACCTCATTGTTATAATTTCTTGCATTGCTAGAATCACCATATGTGAACAAGAGAATACCATCAAGTCCATTCTAGTCCATAGTTCTTTTCCCAATCCTGAGGGTGGTGGGCCACACTGTGGGAGATGTTTGTGTGGGATGTGGTGGGAGGTGTGGGAGGTGGGGAACATGGGAATCCCAGTGGGTTCCGTGTAATATTTTGGGTAATCTAAGCACCTTTTAAAATATATGTGTATATATATATAAATAACATTTTTGTAAGCAAATACATATATATGCATATATATTTATATATCATTTTGCAAATGTTTGTATGTATTGTGAGAATTTTGATTTTTACCCATAATAAAAATAAATAAATAAATAAATAAATAAATAATAAATAAATAAATAAATAAATAAATAAATAATTAAATATATGGCAACAAAATGGATAATTTAGAGGAAATGGGCCATATCCTAGAAATACACAAGTGACCTATATTGTCAAAAGAAATTGATGAACTCAACAGACCAATCACAAGTAATGAGATAGAATTAATAAAAAAAACAAAACTCCCAACTAAGAAGAGCACAGGACCAGATGGTTGCACAGGTGAATTCTACCAAACATTATGGAAAGAACTAAAAACAATCCTGCTTAAACTATTCCAAAAAAAATAGATATGGAAAGAACATTGCCTAAATCATTCTATGATGCCAACTTCACCTTAATACCAAACTAAACAAAAACACCACAGGAAAGGAAAACTATAGACCAATCTCTCTAATGAATCCAGACACTAAAATCCTCAACAAAATACTTGTTAACCATATTCAACAACACACAAATGAATTATACACCATGACCATGTGGGTTTCATCCCTGGTATGCAAGGATAGTTTCTCATAAGAAAATCAATCAATGTAATACACCACATAAACAGATCAAAAGAGAAAAAGACACATTATCATATCTATAGATGCAGAAAAAGCATTCAACAAAATAAAGCACACTTTCCTGATAAAAAACACTACAAAAGGTAGAAATAGAGGGAGACTTCCGTGATGCAATAAAGAGTATTTATGAAAAACCCACAGCTAATAACACATTCAATGGAGAAATCATAAAATTTTCCCTCTAAGGTTAGGAACAAGACAAGGAGGCCCACTTTCACCACTTATATTTAACATTGTGTTTGAAGTTCTTTTTTGAGCACTTTGGCAAGAAAAAGATATAAGAGGCATCTGTTATGGTTAGGCTAATGTGTCAACTCAGCCAGGTGATTGGGTCCAGGTGTTAGGTCCAGCAAGCACTGGGTTAATTGTAATGCAAGAACATTTATGGAATTCCATCACCAGTGAGTTTACTGCATGGATGGCTGATTACATCTGCATCAGGGAGAGTGCATCAGCAATGGGTGATGCTTTTATCCAAACAGTTGACTGCCTTAAAAGCGGAAGTGATTTCAACAGAGAAAATTTCCCAGCTCACCTTTGGACGGCCAACTTCTCCCAGAAATTCATCAAGGACCTTTCATTGGACTTTCACCGGAGCCCCTGGTTTGCAGCCTGCCTGCGGAACCAAGACTTGTGCATCCCCACCATCGCAAGAGAGACTCTTAAAATCTCTTATTATTGACAGATATCTCCTGCTGACTTTGTTTACCAAGAGAACCCTGACTAATAGAGCATACAAATTGGAAAGAAGTAAAAAGTTCACTATTTGCAGATGACATGATCCTACAAATAGAAAGCCCTGTGAAATCTACAGCAAAACTTTTAGAGCTTATAACTGAGTTCAGTAAAGTTGCAGGTTATAAGATCAATGTGTAATAATCAGTAGCATTTCTTTACACCAATAATGAGCAAACTGAGTAGGAAATCAAGAAAAAATCCCATTTACATTAGCAACCAAAAGAATCAAATACATAGGAATAAATTTTAATAATGATGTAAATGACTTATATGCAGAAAACTACACAACAGTGATAAAGGAAATCAAAGAAGATTTAAATGGAATAACATTCCCTGTTCATGGATAGGAAGACTAAACACCTTTAAGATGTCTATTCTACCCAAAATTATCTACAGATAAAATGCCATCCCAATAAAAATCACCACAGCATTTTTTTTTTTACTGAATTTAAAAACTAACTATGAAATTTATTTGAAAGGGCAAGAGGCCCCAAGTAGTCAAAGACATATTGAAAAAGAAAAACAGAATTGGAGGAATCACACTACCTGACTTTAAAACATACCACGAAGGTACATTGGTCAAAACTGCATGATATTGGCACAAGGATAGACATACTATCTAATGGAACTTAACTGAGAGTTCTGATATATATCCTCACATATACAGTCAACTGATATACAACAAGGCCACCAAGTCCATTCAAATATGAGAGAATGGCCTTTTCAAAAAACGGTGATTGGAGAACTGGGTATCTATATCCAAAAGAATGTGAGAGGAATACCATCTCACACCTTATACAAAAATTAACTCAAGATGGATCAAAGATCTAAATATAAGAGCCAATACCAAAAAGATGTTGGAAGATAATGTAGGGAAGTAGCTACAGGATTTTGTATTAGGAAATGGTTTCATGAACTTTACACTCAAAGTATGAGAAATGAAGTTTAAAAAAAAAAAGATAAATGGAATCTCTTCAAAATTAAAAACTTTTACACCTCAAAGGAGTTTGTCAAGTAAGTGGAAAGGCAGCCTTCTCAATGGGAGAAACTATTTGGTAACCATAGATCTGATAGGGGCCTAATATCCAGCATATATAAAGAAATTCTACATCTCAAAAATAAAAAGACAAACATCCCAATTAAAAAATGGGCAAGTGATTTGAATAGACATTTCTCCAAAGAAGAAATACAAATGACTACAAAGCATAAGAAAAGATGCTCAGCATCACTAGCTTTTAGGGAACTGCAAATCAAAACTACAATGAGATGTTATCTTACACCCATCAGACTGTGGGTTATTAAATAAACAGAGGACTACAAGTGTTGGAAAGGATGTGGAGGATCGGGAACCCTCATCCTCTGCTGGTGGCAATGTAGAATGCTGCAACCACTGTGGAGGACAGTTTGGTGGTTCCTCTGAAAACTAACCGTAGGACGTCATATGATCCACCAATTCCACTGTTGTGTATATACCCAGAAAAACTGAAAGCAAGGGCCCTAACTGATATGTGCACACCAATGTTCATTATTCATTACTCACTATTCACTATTTCCAGAAGTTGGAATCAACCCCAATGCCCTTCAACAGATGAATGGATAAACAAATGGTGTTATATACATACAATTGTATATTATTCAGGTGTAAGAAGGAATACATATTAACACACGGGATAACATCGATGAATCTTGAGGACCTTATGTTGAGTGAAGGAAGCCAGGCACTAAAGTAAAAATATTACATGACCTCACTTATATGAATTAAGCAAATTCAGCAGACTCACAGTGGTAGTGTCTGGAAGATAGGATTACAGGAAATAGAAAGGGAGAAGAAGTTGTGAGTCAATACATATATGAGCAAAATATATGATAAGGTGGAATTCTGTGGTTGTACAGTGGAGGTGCATGACAGTGATGTAATGATACTGTTGTGTTGGTCGGTGCTTTCATGTCAGGTGGGTTGGTTTGGGAAGGTGAATTGGACTGACTATGGAGCTGGGAGGAGGTTTGGGGGAGGGAGCAAGTGAACACTAGGAGTTGATGGGTCCATGGTTGAAACTATGGTGTTGGGAATGTTCTTTTGGCAATTTGGCAAGTGAGGGTTGCTGCTTTGGTGTTTTGGATTTGGGAGTTATTTTGGACAGGGCTTGCCTGGGGCAGGCTTCTAGGGAGTGTGTGAATGTTCTTGTCATAGTGTGTTATATCAGTAGGTGGAGACCAAGAGAATGAGTGGCAAGTTGGAGGAATCCCATCCTGGGGAGTCCTGCTATGTTCTCAAATAGAGAGGAAGGAGTCTCTAGAGAGCATGGATGGTGCATAGTAGGGGAGGAAAGACCACTGTGTGAAGCCCTCAGTGTTCTTGCAAGTAGCTATGAATCTGGTGCAAGGAGTGTGGCATGATGGGTGCCATGGGTCCCAAGGGGAGGGGGATGGAGGAATAGAAGAGATGGAACAGTCAGCATTTTGAGGTCAATGGAACTGTTCTACATGATCTTGCTATGATGGATACAGGCCATGCTGAATTGCATCAAAGTTTATAAAAGTGTATGATCCAAAATGTAAACAATAATTTAAACCATTGGTCTTGTTTGGTAGTTATGTTTCAATATTTGTACATCAGTTGTAACAAATTTACCATCCACATATAAAAGATTAATAATAGGGGAAGGGTGAAAGAGGGGGGATTTGGGGTATATGGATGTTCCCTGTATTTGGTACATGACTTTTCTGTAACTTAAATCTTCTTTGAGGACAAAAAGGAAAAAGTAAGACACTGGGGGAATAAATGGAAGGAAATGTCAGTGTACATATAGGACAACAGATCTTACACTGATGAATGGCAAAATGTCAAAAAAAATTTTAATATTTTTTCATTATTTTTTGTTATCTCAACTTTTAATTTTTTTTTTAAATTTTAAAAGATCTTGACCAAAATGGAGAAAAGGTAAGACAAATGAGTTTATATGGTGAAGAGACTTCAAAGTAAGTCAGGAGATCATTCATGAGGTTACAATTACGCATGTCTCAGCAGGATCTATTTGACTGCCAAAGTAGTTACTACCCCAAATAGTGGTGCTCCTGAGGGCTCAGGACACATCCAGATACTGTAGTCTGGGCAGGTAGCTCAGGAGTTTGGTGCCTTGCCACTGGGCACTACTTTGGTATTTATGTTCCCTAGTGTGACAGAATTGGATTCAGTTGTGGTATCCCTTCACACGGCTCTTCTGTCCTTCTATTTAAACCTATAATTAGTACTAGAGTTGGCAGTGTACATCCAAGAGAGTTACATCTTTGGGCTGTCCATATGCCATCTGGGCCCTGAATCTCAACAAATTTGCAACCTCTACCCTCCAGTTCATTGGTCTCACTCAGGAAAACCAACAAGGAGGTGATGATGGACAACTACTCTATCAAGGACTTTGAGAGTCTACAACTGCAAGCAAAAGAGTTCCATCTATTGGCCCTGAGGGATAGCAGACCCCTATGAATTAGAGGTGGAGTGGACATCACCATCCCAGAATCCTCAGGATTGGGGAACGAACTATGGATTAAAGTAGACTTACTGATATTCTACTATAGACTTATTGTGATTCAAGCAATAGAAGAAATGATATCATTGATGTGGAGGCAGTGTCCACTGAAGGTTCTGAAGGCATGGAGAGGGAAAACAGTTGTAATACATGGGCATTTTTGGACTTGAGAATTGTCCTGAATGACATTGCAATGACAGAAGCAGGCCATTATATATCTTCCCTAACCTATGTAATTGGATGGGAGAGAGTGTAGAGTGTAAACTTTAATCCATACTTAGTGGTAATGCTTCAAAATGTGCTACTCAATTGCAATGAATGTACCTTGCTAATAAAGGATGTTATTAATGTGGGAAAATATGGAAGGTGTAGGGAGTGGGGCATATGGGAATCCCCTATATTTTTATGTGACATTTGTATAATATAAGTATCTTTTTAAAAATGATGAAGGATGTTTGTGTGGGATGTTGTGGGAGGTGTGGGAGGTGGGGAACATGGGAATCCCTGTAATTTCTGTGTAAAATTTAGGTAATCTAAGTACCTTAAAAAAAAAAAAAAATATATATATATATATATATATATATATATATATAACATTTATGTAAACAAATGCACATATATGCATATATATTTATATGTCATTTTACAAATATTGGTATGTATTGCGAAAAATTTGATTTTTGCCCACAATTAAAAAAAAAAAGAAAAAAATAGGGAGTGGGTGTAGCTTGGTAGTTGAGTGTTGGTTTCCCACGTATGAGGTCTTGGGTTCAATTCCCAGTACCTCCTTTAAAAATTTATCAAAATAGAGAGAATTAATTCTTTAAAATGTGATCATGAGAATTAAGTAACTCTTCTTGTGTGTACTTTGTACTAGGCACTTAACATATTAATCCAATTAACTGTCATAGATTTGTGATGCTAATAATAATATTATTACTATTATCTCATTTTATAACTAAGGAAATAGAAGCAGAGATAATCTACATAAATTGCCCAAGCTTGCCAATATCAGTACTGACCACATCCAATTAACAGGGTAAGTCAAGATCCACCCTCCCTTACTGCTTGAGGCTGTATTATTGCCCTCTTTACTTCTTTAAAGCAGCCTGCTGGTGGAGTCCTCCCATTACCATGCACAACCTTCCCTGAATAACACACCCAATGGTTTTTCATATCTGAGCTAAAGGAGGGATAAAGAGTTTTCAATACCCCAACAATCCCAGAAAGGCCATGAAATTTTTTTGTAGTTTGTGGTGTGGGAAAACATTGTACTTTAACAACACTTAAGAATTTGACAGAGCAGCAGGGACCTTGCAAGTTGTCCCAATTATTTTCTCATCCCAGGCTCTCAAAATAAGATATCATTGTCTCTGATGCTTCTTTTAATTCTGAAAGAGAAATTACTGGTTAAATAGTGTTACAGCCACAGGTTTATTTCATGCAGCCTGATCCTTTGCAACCAGACCTGGACATATGGTTGGGTTGTGCACATAGCCTTGGGGAAGCACTGTAAAATTTATTGTTGGCCTTCCCGCAAGAAGGTGATTGCAGTCTGGATTGACTTGTCTAAGGAGACCAAAGAAAGTAGTAGCAAGATCTAAAACAAAGTGATACAGACATAACTGGGTAAAAATTTCTTGCACTAAACCAGCAATATTTGGGACTGCTGCATACAGCAGTGGTGTTACTTTAATTTATGATAATCTACTGTTATGCACCACTTCTGACAGCCCCCAATGGCCACTCCCTTTCTGCAGCCATAGAACTGTTTCTTTAGTGGAAGTGGGAGCAAATCAGTTGAATAGGAGTCAAAGCATCCACATTTTGATTTCCAGGTCAAGAGGTTGTTTTTGTGATCTATACCACTTTTTATAATAATTAAAATCATGATTAACAACATTTTGTTTTTATCTAATATTATACAGATCAAGTATATATATTTCAGCACCTAAATTTCTACAAGGTGAAAAAATAAATTATTTTAAACATATTGCAATTAAAGAAAAGCTTAAGGGTTTTATGAGAATATTAAAGGTTGTTAAGACTGAACATTATATTTATGTAGGCCTCTATTTATCACAGTGATCAATAAGTTAGTAAAATAGTTTGGAAATAACTTCTTTGTATTTTTAAACCATTAGACAGATTGAGGATAGGTTTTTTGCTATAAAGTTACTTTTTGTTATTAACATCAACTCCTAGATTTCTACTTAAAAATGATTTCCCAGAATCAGTGATTTACATTGTAGTCTTTCAGTTTGGAAAATACTTTAACAAACTTCCCAAAATCATCCACAACCACATTGATTGGTTACTCATCTCAAGACAAATTCCTCCTTTAAATAAGCTTGAGTTATAGTCAGCAACAAGTGAAATTCACTTCCACTAACCCTTCTATAACTTGCCATATGCATTCAAGTTTTGTCCTACATATTTCCATCCTTATTTTGTGAAAAACAGCCATCTTATCTTAGGACAAAACACACCCCTTTAAATTCTCACAAAACTTCTATTTCTTTCATATCCATTTAAGTCACATAACCTTCATTTTGTTCTCTGAAAAAAAACTATTCCTTTCAATTTGGGCAAAAACATATATATATATATTTTTATTGTAGAAGTGTCAGCATTTATTTCATTTTTGTGATGAATACATTTTCCAATATTTTTAATCCATTCAGCAAATGGTTGACTTTCTGTTGTTATTATATTTAATTATTGCAAAATTGTAATATAAAACATATTTTGAAAAGAAGTTTGTAATGATTTCATTAGCCAAAAACTTACAATTTTCATTATCCTAAAGATTTAACATACATAATGCTATTTCATTTTATTAGTGTCTATACTCATTTACAAAGATAAGTGCTTACTTAATTTTTGGCCATTTGAATAGTGCACTTTTAAGAATTTTCATTTGTTAAGTTAAAATTACTATTTGGAGGTATGAACTGAGCAAACATGTTAATAGTTAAGACACACCAACAGAAACATAAAGCTCACTAATTTGAATCATAATTCTTACTCCATTGGTATGGCTGTCTCCTAGCTCTACATAATTTCACATCTCTGATTTTTACTGCCTTTACATTCTTTTCTGGAATCCATGTTGCCTATAATATGCAAGTTCATTCTTGGAAATATTTTTATTAGTAATCAGCAACTAGTTAGGAATACTTGAGCAGTGTAAATACATCTAAGCACTAATCTAGCAGTTTAGTCAGACAGATATTTAACCCTTTTATATTCTGGATTACTTTTTAGGAGTACATTTAGGCTTGAAAATCAGGAGTAAGCTATTGATTCAAAGCTGAAAGTTCCTTTTAACACCTTGATAAAAATTCTGATCAAAATAAAATGTGACTAATATTGAAAATATTGTCAAAGTAACACCCCCATTAAACTCCTCCACAGTTTACACAAGTATTATGAGCTTTCAGGGTTTTCACTTTGGCAGCCAACTGTTTATCTGCTCTCTAATAAAGCAGTGAGAAGTGGTCATGCAACAGCAGCAGCCAGAGCATGTTGCTCCTTTTTCTTTACAAGCACTGCTCCTATATTCTTTTCCAGCTGATTGCACCTTTCTTTTTTTCATGAAGATATCTTCTACATTCTTCTCTAAGAAGAATGTCTATGTGTACTAACCCTGCAGGCATATATGGGGCACTGACCAAGTCATGTACAGGACCCCAAGTGTCTATGAGGTGAGCCAGCTCAAACCACATAGAGGAATGGGGCTCCTCTGGGATTTCCCCCATGGAGTTCCCTGTGACTGCAATGCTGTTCACAGCTCTTACACTATTAGAAGACCCTAGAATATCCTGCCAACTAACCATTTGTAATGCAGAAGGTCAAGCCTGGGAAGACTGACCAAATGATTTGACATTCCAGAGAAACCACATGGGAGCCCAGCACTGGTCATGCCTTTATTACTCACATAACCTGGTAGCAGCTGGCTGGGAGAAGCTCTGTGCCACCTCTTGAGGGCTACAGGTTTATATAGAGAATATAGCACAGGGAGGTAGATGTGCAAACAGGGAATGCACATTTTTTGTGACATAGGTAATGGGTGCAATGTGAGCAGATACAGTTAATAATAAACATCACTATGGCCTATGTGCACAAATACAGGTTAAACATCTTGTCACCTCTCTTAGGGTTGTTTCATGCTAGGGGGTCTGGTTGCTGGCCAGTTCAGCCCCACCCCTCCCAGCAATCTACCCAAATAGCCAGTGAGAGGGGGAAGTGGGTATTCCATCTCCCTATAGTGCAGGTGTGATATATTTATTAAATAATACACGGTATAGTGTGGAGTTGATTAGTGGTCCATGGTTTTCACTTGACTTGCAAAGGAGCCCATGGAACAAAAATGGTTAAGAAACCCTGCATTAAATAGAATCTCAAACATCCTTTACAGATGGGAAAATGTTTTGCCAAAAGTCAAGGGTGAGTGAGCGGTGAGGCATAGCTCCTTAATGGGGGAGAGAAAAATGCTACACATGGACACTGGCTCCTCTGCCCAAACTTTCTTGCCACAGAGGCAGAAACCATAGAAGCTTTCCCAAGACTTCTCCCATTTAGTACTGACAATTACCCCTGGTGGTTAGCCCTCCTACCACCCCACTTTTCAGAGAAGCAGGTTGAGGTTTGGATTTGAAAGTTCCAAGAGCCTCTGGATACCTGCCAGAGAGTCACATTCAAGAGAGAACATAATGCGAATATTCTCACTGTCCTGATTCTGTGATAATCAGGGTGGGCTAAACATTCGCTATATTAGAAACCATGCATGTGTCCCCAGACCTCGTTTTCCTCCCTAGGTCTGGTTTTTAGAATGCTGGTGATAAACTAAGCCTGATTTATTATATGTCCATCCTATATGGGAAAAGACTGTAACTCTAGGTATCTCTGGTCAGCCTTAAGAGATATAGCAGGGGGCTATTACTGGTTGGCGTCCATCTCCCATATGGAGGGACCTGGGTTCGATCCCCGGGACCTCCTGGTAAAAATTTAAAAAATATATAGAGGGTGCGTGGGCCGCCAGGCCCTGTGCGCGGGCGCACCACCGGTTCCCGCGAGCCACACAGCAAGATGATGACATAATAGGAGAGTGACACAAGGGAGAGGCAAGATGAGACACACCAAAAAACCAGCAACTAAGGTTGCGTGGGCAGGATGCCTCTCTCCTACATCAGAGATTCCAAGGATTGAATCCCAGTGAAGACAGGAGGAGAAGGATGAGAAGAGAGGGCAGAAAATGGACACAGAGTTGGCCAGCGAATGGACACAGAAACAGCAAAAACGGGGGGGAGGGGGAAGGGGTGTAAAAATGGATAAAAGTAAATAAATGGATCCTTAAAAAAGAAAAAAAAAATAAAGAAGTTGCCTAAAATAAATAAATAAATAAATAAAAGCTTTAAAAAAAAAAAAAAAAAAAAAAAGAGAGAGAACATAGACATCGTGACCTGGGAGTAGGGTGGGGAGCACCAATCCCAGACATTTTAGCAGTTTGCTCAAATGCAGAAGCCAAAACATGAATAGAAAGGGCTCTTCACCCTCTTTGTGTTCCAGGAACCCAAAGCAGAGTTTGAGCCCCAAGAATGTTGCACACCATCCCTGCTTTACAACAGCAGAAGCTCAGGACCAAGGAAGGAGATCAAGCAGATGGTGTCAAGTATGAGCAAAGAAACCACAACTTCTCAAGTCAAACTCTGGATACATACCTTAGGCCATGAAGCTGGTGAGAGCCAGCCCATCCCCACTTTAGATAAGATTTCAAGCCCTCAGGATCCATGCCATCCTGCTGCAGCTCTTGGACCTGCTATAGTTGTAACCCCTAACCCCCAACCTGTAGACATGGAACAGAACTAGCTGGGTTAGGAGGTCCAGCCTGGATAGATGTAGTTGGACAAACTCCTCCTCCTCAACACCACAGGCAACAGAAATGGCCAATGAGTTGGGTGACCCAGAAACTGTAGTTTATAGATAAGGCTCTGCTGATCCCCAAAAGACCTGACCCATCTCCTGCAAGAAACCTTCTCACAAACCCAAGCCCAGATCCCTGCCATTTCAGCATTTAAGGAGGACAAAAACAGCCCAAGTTGGGGAGAGAGACCTGGCCCCTTCTGGGTAACACAATGTTGGTTCTCTTCACCTCCAGTTCATGACCCGATGTGCTTCATTTATGACCAGACCCTGATTGCCAGATAGGCAGGCCACAACGAGGTGAGGCTTGGGAGGGAGAAGGGTTCTGATAGCTGAGCAGGAGGGTGGCCTCTGCCTGAGAATGCCCAAGAAGGGACCAGCTGTTGGCCTGACCTTACACCAACCCAGTGATGAAGGCATCCCCTGGACTAGTGAGTATGTAGGATGGGGGGTAGGTGGGTATTAGGGTTGTGCTCAAAAGCAGCTCACCCTCTGCTCCTTGAGTCCTCATAGAATGCAGGACACCTCCTTCTGGAATTGCTTTCTGCCACCCACCCCCATGGTCCCACCATAAGTCAAAGTGAAAGTGTGTGTAAGAGTGTATGTGCCTGTGCTCAAGTGAAGATGCTGAGAGGTAAACAGTAGGTTTGTGGAGTGGGAGCCAGGATTCTCCAGTATCTTTGGGCCTCTCATTTACAAAGAAAACCACACAGCAGGCATTGAACCCTGACCTAGGGGGCCTATCCCTACCTTACCCTCTGGACTCTGCCCATTCCTGGGCTCTGAGTTAAGCTCTCTTCTCTTGTCTTCAGTTGGAAGTGACTGCTGGGTGCAAGGCCTGGCCTCTGTCCCCCTGGACTCCAGGCACATCACCATCTTTGCCACCTCCCAATGCCAACATTGATCCTAGAGGTTGCACCATGCCAGACCACTGGGGGTCCTGACTCATTGCTGGGTTCAGACCGAGAACAGGTGCTCAGGCCATGGTGGGAGGGGAGACACTTGACCCCTCTCAGTCATCTCCTTTCAGCCCTGGCTGGGTAGGACCCAGATGGTGCACCAGGTCTTGGTTTACTTCCCACCCAAGCCAGTCCCACATCTTCCTAAAATTCAAGACAAAGCCAACAGGCAGGTGTGAAGGGCAGGTTCTGGGGAGAGCATGATTGCACAAATATCTTCCAGAAACCATCTTGCATGATACCCTAAGTCCCTAGCCACCTCCCACTCTGTGCCCCAATGTCTTTTGGTGCTTGAGGCCATCCCAGACTCAGCCAGGCACGGAGAGCTTGGAGACATAGGGGACAAAGAACTATCTCACCTGTGCTCTGCTATCATGGTCCCCAGATGGCACCCAGAGAGCCTGGCCAGGCAGATTGTCTAGGTCAGGGAAGACCAGGATTCTGGCAGCACTTCCAGAGTCCGGGCAAAAAAGAAGGCTAGGCAGCCTCCCTCCACTTCCTCTGTGAGAAGCAGAGGTAAAGTGGGCTGGAGGTTCTCCCTGGTTTAAGAATGAGCTGGAGGGCACTTGGGAGGTGGGTCTAACCACAACGATGAATGTTGGGGGCAGTTGCTGTTGTTAGGGAGATCTTCCTGTGCACTCAGTGATTTCCCCCATTTTAGAGATGAGCTGTCGACACCAGCACCAGGGTCCCAGAATGGAAAGTGTGACTCAGGTTCTTGTCTCTTACCCATTTTTGTTACTTCTGCTGATCATCAGAAGCCTTGTTCTGCATTTAGTTCTCCCTAGGCTAGGCACATCTCCCCAGGTCCATGCTTTTTAGGCACCTTGATGTCTCCTACTACAATCCTCAACAATCCTCATGAGGATGGAGTCCCAGATTCCCAGACTTGTACATAGTTTATGGACCTTCTCTTACCCAATTCACATGTGCCAGGTTCTCCTAGTCCCTTCCTGTGACTACCTGCAAAATTTCCCCCAGTACACTAGGTGGTCAGGAAACAGCCTTTCGTGAACCAGAGGATGTCACATCTAGTGGAGGCTCTCCAGGCCCAGTGGCATGAGTAGGGAAAGGCTGAGTTGTTAATGTCAAGGGACAAAATGTGTCTGGATACTTGGGTGAGCCATCCCTTCCAGGCCTGGACCCCTGGATTCTCTGTCCCACAAGCTGGTCTCAAGGTTGTGCTTCCCATCTTCAAGTAACTTCTCAAGTCTCTGGACCCTATCCACAGCTCTCTTGATCTCCTTTACTCCTGCACGGGAAAGGGACCACCCATTAAAAGGCCCCTAGCTGGAATCATAGGATGGTTGCAGTCAAGGTGCTGCCAGATCCTCCCTGATACCACCTCATACTCTTCACTGTGGTCACTGGTAATAATAATCACTCTTGACACAAATGCACCCACTTTTTTCAGTTGATCTTGGCATCTGCCATAGAGGGATGCATGATGATGTCCCACCTAACTTCCTGGGTGTGCCACCTGCTGATGATCTCAATGTCAAATGTTACTGTCAGACATGGAAACTAGAATGGGAATCCCAGGAGGAGAGGGAAATTGTCTGTTTGTTCTTTGAATTAGGCTAGATCTTAAAGAAGTGCTTTCGTATTGTGGCAGTTTGAATCAGGGTAGACCCCCCAAAATCCTGTTCTTGTAGCTAATCGATTCCTGTGCAAGTAAAACTATTGTACATGGGGCCTTTTGATTAGATTCACTTAGGAGAAATTCTTTATAACTAGATCACTTCAGTAGGGCATGACATAATATGGGATATTTTAAACATTTTTTTAAAAGATACTTAGATTACATAAATGTTACATAAAAAATAAAGGAGATTCTGTATTCTCTTCTCCACATACTTCTCACATTTTCCCACATTAACAACATCTTTCATTAGTGTAGTACATTCATTCAATTGATGAACACATTTTGAAGCATTGCCACTAAGCCTGGCTTATAGTTTACATTGTAGTTTACACTCTCTCTTGCATAACTTTGTAGGTTATGGCAAGATACATAATGGCCTGTATCTGTCATTACAATGTCTTTTATTACAATTCCCAAGTCCCAAAAATGCCCCCAAATTATGCTTGTTTTTCTCTCTCCCTGCCCTCAGAACCTCCAGTGGCTACTGCATCCAACCAATGATGTAAGTTCTTACATTGCTAGAATCTCAAGTCTATAGCAGAGTACCAGCAAGTCTACTATGGCCCATAGTTCACTCCCCAATCCTGAGGATTCTGGGACAGTGATGCCCACTACATCTCTAATTCAGAGGGGACTTCAGTCTCATTGGGCAGATGGATGGGAGGGCTCTCTTGCTTGTAGTTGTACCATCTCTTAGTTCCTTGGGATGGTTGTTGTCCATCATCATCTCCTTGTTAGTTGTCCTTAGTGAGTCCAATGAATTGAAGATGAGGTGCTGCAACTCAATTGAGATTCAGGGGCCAGCTGGTATATGGAAAGCCCAAAGACTCCAGTCTTTTGACCATATACCTACCAACTCTTCTACTAAATATAGGTACAAATAGAAGGGTCAGAAGAACTATGTGTAGGGAAACCACAACTGAGTCCAAATCTGACACACTGGGGAGCATAAATTTCAAAGTAGGACCCACTGACAAGGTGCAGTACTCATGAGCTATCGGCCCTGACTATAGTGCATGGATGTCTCCAGAGCCCTCAAGAGTCCTGCTATTTGAGGTAGTATTTACTTTGGCAGTCAATGAGATCCTGCTGAGACATGCATAAACATAACATCTGGAATGACTCCCCAACTCACTCTGAAGTCTCTTAGCCATATAAACTCATTTGTCTTTACCCTTTACCACTTTTGGTCAAGGTCTTTCTCATTTCATTTCTAGTTGGTGTGTGGTAGTAATCCCTTGGTACTAGGGAAGGTCATCCCCAGGAGTTATGTCCCATGCTGGGGGGAAGGTAATGCATTTATATACTGAGTTTCACTTAGAGAGAGGCCACATTTAAGCAACAAGGGGTCTCCCCATAGGTAAATCTTAGGAACCCTATCATACTAGGTTAAGTTTCAATTTCAAAAGTAAAGGTTCATAATTACAGTCATCAATATCAAGGGCCCATCAATGGACCATCCTCCTTCATTAGTCATTGCCCCTATACTCAGGGGGTTCTTGTTGTTCCATTAGAGAATGTGGCGGAGCTCCCCAAGATGGGAATTTGATATTCTTTCAGTTATTGTGTGGATCTCCACCAACCGTGACAATGCCCTATGAACAATTGAATACATTTTTATGCCTTATATGTATGCCCCAGGTGAACCTCCTCCCATGTATCCTCCATCACTGATGCCCCACACCAGTGATCCTCCCCTGTCAGAGTTGTAACCATTCTGTGATCCAAAACTTCTTCAAAAATGAAGCCAATATAACCAAATACAATAAAAAAGAAAATGAATTAATAATGATAGCTTTAAGAATAAGAAATAAAATACAATAAAATTTAAAATTAAAAAATTTTGAAATGATAAATTTAAAATATTTAAATAAAAATTTCCATTATGTCCTTCATCACTATAAGTTCTGTTGTCTTGTTTGTACAGTGACATTTTCTCCTGTTTATTCCCCCAAAGTATTACTTTTTTTATTTTGTCTTAAAACAAGTTTTAGTTTACAGAAAAGTCATGTACAGAGATGGGGCCAAGATGGCGTTAGTGTAGGAGGACACACATTGCAAGCTCCCAGAAGAAGGTGGATTGTGGACGAGGTCCTGCCTGGGAGTCTGTACTGTGCAATGAGAAGCTTGGGACATCTATCTGCGTGGATCAACAGCGTGAACAGAATGGTAGAGATTCGTGAATTTTAAGCCTGCTGGTGGTGGTTAGCACAGGCGGCTGAGCCCCGCAGTTAAGGAGAAAAAAAACAAAACAGCCAGTTGGAGCCACAAGTGGGGTGATAAAGTTTTATTTTCTGGGGATCTGGCTGCTTGGAGCCCCTTGGACCTTGGGTGAACAGAACAGCCAGAGCAAATCAGCACCTGGTGGACAGGAGGGATGATTCTTTTCAGGGGAGGGAGTTGATTTGCCTAGCTGCCTAGGGATAAGCCAAAAGACGGAGGGTTCTGTTGGAACACAGGGAAGGGAATTTTTAATTTTTATTTTTTGACATCGATCTGGCTGCCTGCACCACCCCATAGCTTTGGGAAGCACATAAGCTGACCTGAAGCAGCATCAGGCTGACAGCAGACGCAAATCTGCAGAGTCAAACTGATTTACATAGCAACCAGGTGACGCTGGGGCTCAGCTCCAGAAGGGGCAGAATCAGCCATCTTTAGCACTTTGCACTGACTAGCATTAGAGCTACAGCTACCCTGGGGAGTCCAGGAAGAGGGACGTGCTTGATTAATTACCACAAGCCCAGCTAGAGTCCCTTCCGTAAGGGGGCTGGTCTAGAGGAGGAATTATTTTGGGTCTTGTATTTTGCCAAAAAAAAAAAAGTGAAAAGGTCACTTTAATAAATGAAAAATAAATTCTTTTTAATTTAGTTTAATAACTAAATTCAGGACCGGCATATAGAACCCTGCTGGGAAATTGATTGATAAACACAAGCAGGCAGAGAGGATCCATGTGCAACCTAGGGAAATCATTGACCCTCCTTAGCTCTGTTTGACTGCTTGCCTGTGTGGATCTTTGGTCTTTCCCTGTTTATTTCTGGTCTCTTGCTTTTCTTTCCTCTTTCCTCCCCCCTTTCTTTTTTCTTTCATTTTTTTAAAATTAGGTGCTGCTAGCTTGTCTCTTCTTTGCTGTGCTTCTTCTTCAGTAATTTCCACTGTTTATATTGATACTGTATTCCAAACTATCGCTTATCCTTCCTTCATCTTTCTGCCTTCTGCTTTCAACTGTGGCTCTTAGATACAACATTTTTTCATAAGCCCACAAATTAAGTGTGTCAAATTCTATTCCATCTATTTTGTTTTCTTCTTTTTTTAAATTAGTATTAACATTTTCCTTTCAGCCCTTTCTTTACTATTTCTCTTCCTCCTCATAATTCTAGCCTTCTAAATCACTATATATATATATTCCTCCATTTTTTTCCCAGTCCATTGTAGGAACAACATTTTGTTTCCTATTCCTCTACACTGCCTACACAAGTTAAATATTCATCCCATTAAGTCTCATTAGGTCCCTCTTCTAACTTTTATCAATATTACTATTATCCTTCTGCCTTCCTTACATCTTTTGATTCCTCTGGCCCTATTCTATTGGCTTCAAGGGAACATAGAAAGAGGCAAGGAAAAAAAATATGAAGAAAAAGTGCCAAAGAGAAAACTTAACTCACACATAGAACAACCAGCTAAATAAAATTCTAGAGCAGAGAGAAAAGCTAATCAACTGAACAAACTCATCAAGATAAATTGATGACCAGAGGGCAACAACAAAAAATGACTCTGAGAAACAGGAAAACATGGACAAGTCCAATGAAAAAATAAAAACCAGGAAGCGATGCAGAACATCGAACAACTAATCAAAGCTATCCAAACAAATATCATGGACCAACTTAAAGAACTGAAGGAAGAGATTAAGGATATAAAGAAGACACTGGGAGAACATACTGAAAAAATTGCGAACATGCCTAAAAATGAAATGTATATAATGGTGAACAATGGCACAATCCAAGAAATGAAAAAGACACTGGATTCACATAACAGCAGATTTCAACAGGCAAAGGAAAGAATTAGTGATATGGAAGACAATACAGCTGAGATCAAAAGATAGTAGGACAGAAAGACAAAAAGATAGAAAAAATCCAGCATGGACTCAGGGAATTAACCGATAATACAAAACACACAAATATACGCATTATGGGCATCCCAGAAGGAGAAGAGAAGGGAAAGGTGACAGAAGGAGTGTTGAAGGAAATAATGGCTGTAAACTTCCCAACCCTATTGAGAGAGATGGATGTGCAGATCCAAGACGCAGAGCGCACCCCAAATAGTATAAATCCCAACAGGCCAACTCCAAGACATATACTTGTCAAAATATCCAATGGTCAAGACAAAGAGAAAATACTCAGGGCAGCAAGAGAAAAGCAAACCATCACATACAAGGGAAGCACAATAAGATTAAGTGCTGATTTCTCAGCTGAAACCATGGAGGCAAGAAGACAGTGGTATGACATAGTCAAAATACTAAAAGAAAAAAACTTCCAGCCATGAATTCTCTATCAAGCAAAACTGGCATTCAAAAATGATGGAGAGTTCAAAATATTCACAGATAAATAAAAATTAAGAGAGTATGTCAAGAAGAAACCAGAACTTCAAGAAATACTAAAGGAATCTCTACAAGTTGAAAGGAAAAAACAAGGGAGAGAGAGTTGGAGGAGAGTTTAAAAACAACTGAAAAGACAAAAAGAGAAACAAAACAACATATAACATACATAAAACCAAAGAAAAAATGGCTGAAGTAAGAAATTCGTTACGAGTAATAACACTGAATGTTAATGTATTAAATTCACCAATCAAGAGACACAGATTGGCAGAATCGATAAGAAAATACGATCGATTTATATGCTGTCTACAAGAAACCCACCTTCGACCCAGGGATTCATGGAGGATAAAAGTCAATGGCTGGGAAACCATTTTATAAGCTAACAATAGCCAAAAAAGGGCAGGAGTAGCCATTCTAATATCAGAGAAAATAAACTTTAAATGCAAATCTATTGTAAGAGACAGAAATGGACACTACATATTAATAAACAGAGTAATCTCTCAAGAAGAGAGAACAATCATCAACATTTATGCACCTAATAGGGGTGCCTCAAAATATGTGCAGCAAACTCTGGAAAAACTAAGAAGAGAAACAAATCCTTCTACAATTACTGCAAGGGACTTCAACACACCACTATCATCATTAGACAGAACATCTAGACAGAGTATCAATAAAGACACTAAGGCACTCAACAATACATTAGAAGACTTGAACTTAATAGACATATAGAGAACACTACACTGAAATACAGCGGGATTTACATTCTTCTCAAGGGCACATGGAACATACTCAGAAATAGACCACATGCTAGGCCACAGAACAACTCTCAATGAATTCAGAAAGATTAAGATTATATATAGTAATTTCTCTGACCACAACGGAATGAAGTTGGAAATCACTAAGGGCCAGAGAAACAGGTTAGGCACAAGGATATGAAAGTTAAACAACACACTCTTAGACAAACAGTGGGTCAAAGAGGAAATCTCAAAAGAAATCAGTAACTACCTTGAAACTAATGAAAACAACCACACAACATATCAAAACCTATGGGATGCAGCAAAAGCAGTCATGAGTGGGAAGGTCATAGCTATAAATTCATATATTAAAAAAGAAGAAATAGCTAAAATTAAAGACCTACCTGCACACTTGGAGGAATTGGAAAAACAACAACAAACTAAAACTAAAGGAAGTACAACGCAGGAAATAACAAAGATTAGAGCAGAACCAAATGAAATAGAGAATAAGATAGCACTGGAAACAATAAACAAAACCAAAAGCTGTTTCTTTGAGAATATCGATAAAATTGATAAACCTTTAGCCAGACTAACAAAGAAAAAGAGAGAACAGATGCAAATACATAAAATACGGAATGAGCAAGGGGATATCACTACTGACCCCACAGAAATAAAGAGTATCATAAGAGGATACTTTGAAAAATTATGTGCCAACAAGAATGATAATTTAGAGGAAATGGACAAGTTTCTAGAAACCCACAAACAGCCTACATTGATGAAAGAAGAAATAGATAAACTCAACAGTCCAATTACAATAAAGCGATAGACTCAGTCATCAAAAACCTCCCAACTAAGAACAGCCCAGGACCAGATGACTTCACAGCTGAATTCTACCAAACTTTCTGGAAAGAGCTAACACCAATTCTACTTAAGCTCTTCCAAAAAATAGAAGTAGAAGGAATATTGCCTAACTCATTATATGATGCCAACATTACCCTAATACCAAAACCAAATAAAGATACACAAGAAAGGAAAATTACAGACCAATTTCTCTAATGCACCTAGATGCTAAAATCCTCAACAAAATACTTGCTTATCACATTCAACAACATATCAAAAGGATTATACACCATGAACAAGTGGGTTTCATCTTGGGTATGCAAGGATGGGTCAATATAAGAAAATCAATCAATGTAATACAACACATAAATAGATTGAAAGAAAAAAATCACATGATCATCTCTATAGATGCAGAAAAAAATCATTTGACAAAATACAGCTCTCTTTCCTCATAAAAACACTACAAAAGATAGGAATAGATGGAAACTTTCTGAATATGATAATGGGTATACATGAAAAACCTAAAGCTAACATCATTTTCCATTGTGAAATCCTAAAAGCCATCCCTCTGAGATTGAGACTTAGACAAGGATGCCCACTATCACCACTGCTATTTAACATAGTCTTAGAAGTACTTGTGTGAGCACTGAGTCAAGAAAGGGACATAAAAGGCATCCAGATTCGAAAAGAAGTGATAATTTCATTATTTGCAGATGACATGATCCTATACATAGAAAGCCCTGAGAAATCCACAACAAGGCTTCTAGAATTTAAAGAGCAGTTCAGTAATATTGCGGGCTATGAGATCAATGCTCAAAAATCAGTAGCATTTCTATACACCAATAATGAGCAAACTGAGGAGGAAATCAGGAAAAAAATACCATTTACTATAGTAATTAAAGAATCAAAAACATAGGAATAAATTTAACTAAAAATGTAAAGGACTTATATACACAAAACTACACAACACTGTTTTTTGTTTGTTTGTTTGTTTGTTTTTTAAGTGAATTTTATTATTATTATTATTATTATTATTATGGGTAAAAATCAAAATTCTCACAATACATACAAACATTTGCAAAATGATATATAAATATATATGCATATATGTGTATTTGCTTACAAAAATGTTATTTATATATATATATACATATATTTCAAGAGGTGCTTAGATTACCCAAAATATTACACGGAACCCACTACTCCTGAGAGTGACAGAATTACACTCAAATAAGTCCTCCCTGCACATGGCTCACCAGTCCCTTCTACACAACACTTTAAAGGAAATCAAAGAAGTCTTAAATAAATGGAAAAATATTCCCTGTTCATGGATAGGAAGACTAAACATCATCAAGATATCTATCCTACCCAAACTAATCTACAGATTTAATGCAATCCCAATAAAAGTCAACACTATATTTTTTAAGGAACTGGAAAAACTAACCACAAGATATATTTGGAGAGGCAAGAGGCCCCCAATTGCCAAAGACATACTGAAAAAGAAAAATGTAGTTGAAGATATCACACTACCTGACTTTAAAACATATTACAAAGCTAGAGTGATCAAAACTGCATGGTATTGGCACAAGGATAGACCTACTGATCAATGGAACCGAATTGAGACTTCTGATATATATCCTCGCATATATAGTTATCTGATATTTGACAAGGCCATGAAGCCCACTCAGTTGGGAGAGAATGGCCTCTTTAACAAGTGGTGCTTGGAGAACTGGATATCCATATCCAAAAGAATGAGAGAAGAATACCATCTCACACCTTATACAAAAATCAACTCAAGATGGATCAAAGATCTAAGCATAAGAGCCAAAACCACAAAGACCTTGGAAGATAATTTAGGGAAGCATCTACAGGACCTAATAATAGGAAATGGTTTCATGAACTTCACAGCCAAAGAACGAGCAGCAAGAGAAAAAAATAGATAAATAGGATCTCATCAAAATTAAAAACTTCTGCACCTCAAAGGATGGTATTAAGAAAATAAAAAGGCAGCCTTCCCAATGGGAGTAAATATTTGGCAACCATTTATCTGATAGGAGCCTCATATCCTGGATATATAAAGAAATCCTACACCTTGAAAATAAAAAGACAAACAACCGATTTAAAAAATTGGCAGGTGACCTGAAAAGACACTTCTCCAAGGAAGAAATACAAATGGCTAAAAAGCACATGAAAAAATCCTCAACATCGCTTGTTATCAGGGAAATGTAAATCAAAACTACAATGAGATACCATCTACACCCATCAGAATGGCAGCTATTAAAAAAACAGTAGACACAAAATGTTGGAGAGTCTACGGAGGAATAGGAACCCTCATCCACTGCTGGTGGGACTGCGGTATGGTCCAGCCACTGTGGAGGACATTTTGGCAGTTCCTCAGAAATCTAACAATAGATCTTCCGTATGACCCAGCAATTCCACCGCTGGGTATATACCCAGAAGAACTGAAAGCAAAGACACAAACAGATATATGCACACCAATGTTCATAGCGGCATTGTACACCATTGCCAAAAGTTGGAATCAACCCCGGTGCCCATCAACAGACGAATGGATAGGCAAAATGTGGTACATACATACAATGGGATATTATTCATCTGTAAGAAGGAATAAAGTGCTAACCCATGGAATAACGTGGATGAATCTTGAAGACCTTATGTTGAGTGAAGCAAGCCAGGCACGGAAGAATGAACAGTATATGACCTCACTGATTTGAACTGAGGAAAGTGAGCAGTCTCTGAGAACCATTGTCTGAAAGATAGGTTAACAAGGGAGAGTAAGAGAAGAGCAGGCTTTGAATCAACACCCATATGGACATAATCTATGGTAAAGGGATAGAGTATAGTTGCATATTGAAGGATATGAAAGATGTGTAGTTATATTACTGGGTTTGGTGGTGCAGCGTTGACAGGTGGACAGGTTCAAATACCCAGGGCATGTAACTATGAATCTTGACATTCCAGAGTCAAGACAGGGGAGTGTTATATGCTCCAGGGGAGTGGGAGGAAGGAACAGTTAAGATCTAATTGGGAATTTAGTGGTCATGGGAAAGGTTTTTCATTACCTATAGTAATGGACACAGGACATGGTAAATATCATCAAAACTTATTAAACTGTATCGTCTAAATTGTAAACTATACTGTAAATCATTGACAAGGTTTAGTTGCTATATTTTGTATTCTGTATAACAGTTTAAACAATGCTAACATCCAAAAAAAGGGGGGGAGTTAATATGCGGTGTCGGGGGTGTGGTTTGGTATCTGGGAGTCTCTGGTATTCTGTGTGTGACTTTACTGTGACCTAAAACTTCTTTGAAAATTATATGAAAATTTGGGAGACAATGGGGATTGAGAGGGGCAAGGTGTCACGGCACACCGGACATCCGATAACACAGTGATAAAAGGAAAAAAAGAAAAAAATATATATATATATATTTTAAAGGCATTTCTTTTGCTTTTTTCCCCATTTTTTGAATGTCCCAATCCACTAATTATATTTTGTTTTGTTTTGTTTTTTGTTTCATTGTTCGTTTTTTTTTTCCTGAGTTTCCTTATGTTTATCTCTTGCATGTAAGCTTATCATTGTTGTTTCTTTTTCCTATTAAGTGTATTTGATTATTTTATGGACTACATGTTCATGGAAGATTTGGGTCACAGAAGTGTTACAGTGGGTACTGCAGGGCATTATTGGTTGGGGGTGTCTGGGAGGGGGGATTCATGGGAATTAGTTCATCCAAATATACATGAAAGATATACAAAATTGTTCAAAAGATCAAAAGATAGAGCATGGTTAAGGTGGGTGGACAATCACACAATAAATGAGGGAATCTGAATTCCTAGCCTGAAGAGCTCTGCCACCTTCTCCAAGGGAGCAGCCACAGTCCTCTGAGTGCAGAGACAGTGTCTGTCAAAAGCGGATGACCCACTGATGAGATCTTTTTATTGATGACTACCCTCATGAGTGTTTGCTCTTGTAACTGAAACTTAGCTTACTGTTATGGGGTGCCTAAGGTTTGCCACCTGAGAGCCTCCTTGTTGCTCAAATGTGGCCTCTCTCTAAGCCAAATTCAGCATATGAATGCATTACCTTCCCCCCAACATGGGACATGACTTCTGGGGATGAGCCTCCCTGGCAATGAGAGATAAATACCAAGTGCCAACTGGCAACACAACTGGAAAAAGACCTTGAATGAAAGGGGGAAAAGGTAAAGACAAATGAGTTCAAGTGGCTAAGAGACTCCAAAGAAAGTCGGGAGGTCACCCCAGAGGTAACTCTTATGCACACCTCAGTAAGAGCTCATAGAGCATCCAAGTGCATATCACCCCACACAGAGGGGCTCCTGAGAGCTCTGGAGACACCCAGGTCCTATATAAGAGGGGATATCCCCGGAGACTGATGCCTTATCTGTGGGCCCTATTTTGGAGTCTGTGCTCCTGAGAGTGACAGAATTTGACTCAAGTGGGTCCTCCCTGCACATGGTTCATCGGTCCCTTCTATTCAGGCCCATATGTGATGCTTGAGTTTTTAGGTGTACTTCCAGAGACTGGAGCCTCTGGCCTACCTATGTGCCAGGTGTGCATTGAGTCTCGGTGGAGCTGCAACTCCTACCCTATGGCTCGGTGTACTCATCCAGGTCACCTGGCAAGGAGACAATGATTGGCAACGGCCATTCCAGGGAATGGAGAGGGCCTGCATCTGCAGGCAGGATCATCCCATCCACCATATTCATGTGATATGGGCCCTCTCTCACTTGGAGGTGGAGTGGACATCATCATCACAGTCCCCTCATGATTGGGGGAAAAACTATGGACTAGAGTGTATTTAATGGTATTCTGTTGTACACATATGGTGATTCTATCAATGGAAGAATTTATAACAGTGAGGTGGAGCCGGTGGCCACTGGACACTTTTGGGGCAGGGAGGGGATGTGTAATTGAAATAGAGGGGACTTTTTGGCATTTGGAGGTTGTCCTGAGTGTCATTGTGGCAGCAGATGTAGGCCATTTTAAATCAGCACACACCATTCAGAACTGTGTGGGAGAGAGTGTGGTCTACGATATCAACTGTGGTCTATGGTTGATGTCAAGGCCCCAGAATGTGTAAGTCCATTGAGGGTGATGGGCCACACTTGTGGGAGATGTTTGTGTGGGATGTGGTGGGAGGTGTGGGCGGTGGGGAACATGGTAATCCCTGTAGGTTCTGTGTAAAATTTTAGGTAATCTAAGCACCTCTAAAAATATATATATAACATTTTTGTAAGCAAATGCACATATATGCATATATATTTATAAATCATTTTACAAATATTGGTATGTATTGTGAAAATTTTGGTTTTTACCCACAATAAAAAATAAATAAATTTAAAAAAAAAAGAAAAGAAAAGTCATGTGCAGAATACAGGGTTTTCCCATATACCCAACATCCTCCCCCTTTCTCCTATCCCCTATTAAGAACATATTTTTATGTAGATGGTACATTTTTTACAATTGATGTACAAATATTGAAATATAGCTACTAACCATCATCAATGGTTTACATTATAGTTTACATTTTGGACCATACATGTTTATAAATTTTGATGAAATTTAACATAACTTGTATCCATCATTGCAAAATCATGTAGCACACTTCCATTGTCCCCAAAATGCCCCATGTTCCATCTATTCTATTCCTCCATCTCCCTCCCCTCATATCCCACAGTAACCACCAGGCTTCATGCCTTGAAGAAAAAGATTCATAGTTACTTGCAACAACTTTGAGAGCTTGACATACTGGCCTGTCTTTCTCTACTAGGCACTGCCTATGCTCATGAAAAACTCCTCTTCCTCTATTTGAGAACATAGCAGGACTCACCAGGATGAGATTCCAACACCTCCCGATTCATTATGTGGGTCTCCACCCACTGATACAATGCACTATGACAAGATGAATACTAAAACACTCCCTAGAAGCCTGCTCAGGTGTGCCCTGTCCCAAATCCCACCCACATCCAACACCCTAAACCAGTAACCCTCCACTGCCATGTTGACAAAAGAACATTCCCAACATTGTAGTTTCAACCACACACCAGCAAATCCCAGTTTTCACCTGCTCCCTTCCCCCCAATTCCCCAGTTCCATGGACTGTCCAACCCAACCTCCCCAAACAAGGCCCCTGACAAACCAGCACTGTCTAAACCAATAATCTTAATGCACCATTGTCATGTCCCTCCACTGCATAACTACACACCTTCAAATTATCATAGATTTCACCCATATGGGCATTGACTCACAAACTTCGCCCTTTTTGTCTCCTGTAATCCGATCTTCCAGACTCTAATTCTGTAAGTGAGCTCAATTTGCTTAATTCCTATTAGTGAGGTAATGTAATATTTGTCCTTCAGTGCCTGGCTTGCTTCACTCAACATAAGGTCTTCAAGACTCATCCATGTTATCCCTGTGCTAATACAGCATTCTTTCTTACAGCTGACTAATATTCCATTGTATGTTTATACCACAACTTGTTTATCAATTCATCTATTGATGGGCATTTGTGTGATTCCAACTTTTGGCAATAGTGAATAATGCTGCTAGGAGCATTGGTGTGCATATATCTGTTTGTGTCCTTGCTTTCAATTATTCTGGGTATATATCCAGCAGTGGAATTGCTGGATTGTATGGCAGTTCTCTAGTTAGCTTCCTGAGGAACCACCAAACTGTATTCCACAATGGCTGCACAATTCTCTATTCCCACAGTGGATGAGGGTTCCCATTCCTCCACATCCTCTCCAACACTTGTAGTCCTCTCTTTTTTTAATAACTGCCAGTCTAATGGGTGTAAGATATCTCATTGTAGTTTTGATTTGCATTTCCCTAAAAACTAGCAATGAACATTTTTTTTTCATGTGCTTTTTAGTCATTTGTATTTCTTCTTTGGAGAAGTGTCTATTCAAATCACTTCCCCAATTTTAAAGTGGGTTGTTTGTCATTTTTTTTTTTTTTTTGAGGTGTATGATTTTTTTATATATGCTTGATATTAGGCCCCTATCAGATATATGGTTATCAAATATTTTCTCCCCTTGAGTAGGCTGTCTTTTCACCTTCTTGACAAAATTCCTTTGGGGTGCAAAAGTTTTTAATTTTGAGGAGTTCCCATTTATCTATTTTTTGTTTCACTGCTCATGCTTTGTGTGTAAAGTTCATGAAACAATTTCCTAATACATGATGCTGTAGAAGCTTCCCTGTATTATCTTCCAAGATTTTTATGGTCTTGGCTCTTATATTTAGATCTTTGATCAATTTGAGTTAATTTTTGTAATGGGTGTGAGATGGTGTTCCTCTCTCATTCTTTTGGATATGGATAGCCAGTTCTTCAAGCACCATTTCTTGAAGAGGCCATTCTCTCCCAGTTGAATGGGCTTGGTGACCTTGGTCAATATCAGTGACTGTATATTCAAGGATCTATATCAGAACTCTCAGTTTGGTTCCTTTCATCAATATGTCTATCCTTGTTCCAATACTGTGCAATTTTGACCACTGCAGCTTTATTGTGTTTTAAAGTCAGGCGATGTGATTCCTCCAATTTCATTTTACTTTTTCAGTACTTCTTTGGCTATTTGAGGCCTCTTACCATTCCAAATAAATTTCATAGTTTTGCTTGTCCAATTCAGTAAAAAATGCTGTTGTAATTTTTATTGCGATTGCATTAAATCTGTAAATAAGTTTGGGTAGGATAAACATCTTATTGATATTTATCTTCCTATCCATAACAGGGACTATTCTTCCATTTATTTAGATCTTTTTTATTTCCTTTTACAGTGTTGCATAATTTTCTTCATATAAGTCATTTACATCTTCAGTTAAATTTAATCCTATATATTTCATTCTTATAATTGCTATTGTAAATGGGATTTTTTTTCTTGATTTCCTCCTCAGATTGTTCATTATTGGTGTAAAGAAATGCTATTGATTTTTGCACATTAATCTTATAACCTGCCACTTTACTGATCTAATTTATAAACTATAGATGCTTTGAAGCAGATTTCTCAGGGTTTTCAAATATAGGATCATATCATCTGCAAATAGAGAAATTTGTACCTCTTCCTATCCAATTTAGATGACTTTTATATCTTTTTCTTGCCTAAGTGCTTAAGCAACTATTTCTAACACAATGTTAAATAAGAGCTGTGACAGTTAGCATCCTTATCTTGTTCCAGACTTTAGAGGGAAAGCTTTTAGGATTTCACCACTGAATACGATGTTGGCTGTGGGTGTTTCATATATACCCTTTGTCATGTTGAGGAAGTTTCCTTCTATTGCTATCTTTTGAAGTGTTTTTATCAGGAAAGGGTGCTGTACTTTTTTGAATGCTTTTTCTGCATCTACAGAGATGATTATGTGGTTTTTTTCCCCTTTCATTCTGTTTATGTGGTGGTTTACTTTGATTTTCTTTTTTTAAAAAATATATTTTTATTTTTTTAAAGATACTTAGATTACACAAATATTACATGAAAAATACAGGTATTCCCATATGCCCTACTCCCCACACCTCCCACACACTTCCCACATGAACAACACCCTTCATTAGAGTGGCACATTCATTGCAATTGATGAACACATCCTAGGGCATTGCCACTGAGCATAGACCATAGTTCACATTGTAGTTTACACTCTCTCCCATACAATTCTGCAGGCTATGGGGAGATATATAATGGCCTATATCTGTCTTTGCAATGCCATTCAGGACAATTCCTAAGTCCCCCAAAAAACCCTATTACACATGTCTTTACCTCCCCCTGCCCCCAGAGCCTCATGTGGCCACTGCCTCCATACCTTGCTGTAATTTCTTCCACTGCCTGAATCACAAGAAGTCTATTGTAGAATACCACTAAGTCCACTCTAGTCTATAGTTCATTTCCCAATCCTGAGGAATCTGGGATGGTGATGTCCACTCCACCTCTCTAATTGAGAGGAGGCTTTGATCCTATACAGCCAATGGATGGGACTCTCTTGCTTGCAGTTTTAGGTTCAACCATTTCCTTGGTATTGTGGTGGTCAGTCCTCACCTCCTTGTTACTTGTCCTGGGTGAGTCCAATGAACTGGAAAGTAGGTGTTGGAACTCTGCTGAGGCTCAGGGCCCGGCTGGCACATGGACTGCCCTAAGATTCAAGTCTCTTGGTCATACACCTGCCAACTCCAGCACCAAATATAGGTTCAAATAGAAGGTACAGATGAGCCATGTGTAGGGAAACCATAATGGAGTCCAACTTTGTCACTCTCAGGAGCACAAACACCAAGGTAGGGCCCATTGGCAAGGCACCAAACTCTGAAGCTATCTTCTCTGATCATAGGACTTGGGTGTCTCCAGAGCCCCCAGGAGCCTCACTATTTTGGGGAGTATACACTTTGGTAATCTATGAGATCCTGCTGAGGTATGTATAAGTGTTACCTCTGGGATAACTCCTGACTCACTTTGAAGTCTCTTAGCCATATAAACTCATTTCTCTTTAGCTTTCCCCCTTTTATTCAAGGCTTTTTTTTCCCAATTGCATTGCTATTTGGTGCTTGGTAGTAATCCCACAGTGCCAGAGAGGCTCATTCCTGGGATTCATGTCCCATGCTGGGGAAAAGGTAATGCATTTATATGCTGTTTGGCATAGAAAGAGGCTACATTTGAGCAACACAGAGGCTCTCAGGTGACAACTCTTAGGCACACCACAACACTAGGCTAAGTTTCAATTTAAAGAACAAAGGCTCACAAGCATAGTCATCAATATCACAGGCCCACCAAACGAACCATTCTCCTTTGCCAGTCATTGCCCCTGTACTTGTGTGACAGATGCTGCTACATTAGAGAATGTGACAGAGCTCTTCAGGATGGGAATTCAATATTCTCTCAGTTATTTTGTGAATCTCCACACAGTGTGACAATGCCCTGTGAACATTTGAACACATTTATATGCCTTATATGAATGTCCAGGTGAACTTCCTCCCATATATTCCCCATCACTGATAACCCCACACCAATGATCCTCCCCTGCCCCAGTTATAATCCTTCTGTGATCCAAAGCTTCTCCAAAAATGAAGCCAATAAAATAGCCAAATACAATTAATAGAAAAATGAAATAATAATGGTAGGTGTAAATGAAAGAAACAAAATACATACAAATTTAAAGAAAACTAAATATAAAATAAAATTTTTAAATTGGGATATTAAAAATAATGAAAAATATTTTTAAAATTTTCTTAACATTTTGCCTTTCATCACTGTAGTATCTGTTGTCCTCTATGTACAGTGACATTTTCTTCCATTTGTTCCCCAATGTCTTACTTTTTATCATTTTGTTTTCAAAGAAGTTTTAGGTCATAGTAAAGCCACATACTGAATGCAAAGGACTCCTATATGCACAACATCCTCCCCCTTTTCCACCTTCCTATATTAATATCACTTTGTAGGTGAATGGTGCATTTGTTACTACTGATATACAAATAGTGAAACATAAGTACTAACCATGGTCAGTGGTTTACTGTATGATTTACATTTTAGACAGTACACTTTTATAAATTTTGATGATATTTAGCATGGCCTGTGTCCATCACTGCAAGATCATGTAGAACATTTCCGTTGCCCACTAAATACTCCCTGTACCATCTATTCTATTACTCACTCTGACTCCCCTCAGGGCTAATGGTGACCTCCCGGCTTCACTCCTTGTATGACAAGATTCCCAGTTACCTGCAACAACACTGAGGCCTTGACATATTGTTTTGTCCTCCCTTATTAGCAACAGCCCAGGAATCCAACCCCTCTGAGAATGTATTGGTCCTCCTTAGGATGAGAGTCCAGCTCCTTCTCACTCATTATGTGGGTCTCCACCCACTGGTACAACACATTATGACAAAATGATCACTTGCCTACTCCCTAGAAGCCTGCCACAGGTGTGCCATGTTCTGAATGCTCCCCCATACAACACCATAAATCAGTAAACTTTGTCATATTGCCTTAAGAGCACTCTCAATTTTATACCTTCAACCACATACTCAGCAATCCCAAGTGTTCACCCCAGTTTCCTCCCCCAACCCTAACCCAGTTCCATGGACTGTCCAACCCACCTTCCTAGCAATACCTGTCAAACATGCACCATGAAACCCAATAGTATCACTACCTTCCTGTCATATCCCTTCAATGCCCAACTCCACACTTCAACCTTATCATAGATTATGCCCATATGGGCATTGGCTCAAAAACTTCTTCTCCTTTTCTATTTCCTGTAAAACTATCTTCCCAACAATAGCTCTCTGAGTCTGCTCAGTTTGCTTAATTCATATCAGTGAGGTCATGTAATATTTGTCCTTCAATGCCTGGCTTGCTTCACTCAAAATAAATTCCTCAAGATTCATCCATGTTATCCTCTGTGTTAACAATATATTACTTCTTACAGCTGAGTAATATTCCACTGTATGTATGCACATTTTGTTTCTCAAGTCATCACTTCTTGGGCATTTGGGTTGATTCCAACTTTGGGCAATAGTGAATAATGCTGCTGTGAACATTGGTGTGCATATATCTGCTCTTGTCCTTGCTTTCAATTCTTCTGGGTGTATACCCAGCAGTGGAATTGTTGGGTCATATGGCAGTTCTATACTTATTTTTTTTTTGAGGAACTGCCAAACTGTCCTCCACAATGGCTGGACAATTCTACATTCCCACCAGAAGTGGATGAAGTTGTGCCCCATGTCCATACCTCCACATCCTCTACAGCACTTGTAGTCCTCTGATTTTTTAATAGCCACCAGTCTAGTGGGTGTAAGATTGTATCTCAATGTAGTTTTGATTTGCATTTCCCTAATACATAGTGATTTTGAGCATGTTTTCATGTGTTTTTTAGCCATTTGTAGTTCTTCCTTGGAGAATTGTCTTTTCAAATCACGTGCCCATTTTTAAATGGGCTGTTTGCCTTTATTTTTGAGGATTTCTTTATATATGCTGGATATTAGGCTCCTATAAGATAAATGGTTAACAAATATTTTCTCTCATTAGGTAGGCTGCCTTTTTACTTTCTTGATAACCTCCTTTGAGGTGCAAAAGTTTTTAATTTTGAGGAGCTCCCTTTTGTCTATTTTTTCATTCACTGCTTGTTCTTTGGGTGTGAGTTTCATGAAACTATTCCCTATTACAAGGTCCAGTAGATGTTTCCTACATTACCTTCAAAAGTCTTTATGTTCTTGGCTCTTATATTTAGATCTATGATCTATGAGTTGATTTTTGTAAAAGGTGTGAGATGGTGTTCCTTTCTCATTCTTTTGGATATGGATATGCAGTTCTACAAGCACCATATGTTGAAGAGGCCACTCTTTACTAGTTGAGTGGGCTTGGTGGCCTTGTCAAATATCAGATGACTGTATATGCTAGGATGTGTATCAGAACTCTCAATTTGGTTCCATTGGTCGGTATGTCTACCGTTGTGCCAATACCACGTCATTTTGACCACTGTAGATTTGTAGTATGTTTAAAAGTCAGGTGGTGTGATTCTTCAAATTTCATTTTTCTTTTTCAATATATATTTGGCAAATCAGGACTACTATCCCTTCCAAATGTATTTCATAGTTAGTATTTCCAATTCAATAAAAACACTGTATTGATCTTTATTGGGATTGCATTAAATCTGTAGATTAGTTTGGGTAGGATAGACATCTTAATGATGTTTAGCCTTCCTATCCACGAACATAGGATTTTCTTCTATTTATTCAAGTTTTCTTTCATTTCCTTTAATAGTGTTGTGTAGTTTCTGTGTGTAGTCATTTGCATCTTTAGTTAAATTTATTCCTATGTATTTGATTACTTTAGTTACTAATGTAAAACATATTTTTTTCCTGATTTCCTCCTCAGGTTGCTCATTATTGGGGTGCAGAAATGCTACTGTTTTTTCTGCATTTATCTTCTAACCTGTGACTTTACTGAACTCATTTATAGGTTCTAGAAGCTTTGTTGTGGATTTCTCCAGGCTTTCTATGTATAGGATCACGTCATCTGCAAATAGTGAAACTTTTACTTCTTCCTTTCCAATTTGGATGTCTTTCATATGTTTTTCTTGCCTCAGTGCTTAAGCAAGTACTTCTAACACAATGTTTAATTGGTGTGGTTATAGTGGGTTTCCTTGTCTTGTTCCCAAACTTGGAGGGAAAGTTTTTTATTTCAACATTGGATATTGTGTTAGTTGTGGGTTTTTCATATATACCCTATATCATGTTCAGAAAGTTTCCTTCTATTCCTAACTTTTGCAGAGTTTTTTTTTTTTTTTTAATCAGGAAAGGGTGCTGTATTTTGTCAAATGCTTTTTCTGCCTCTACAGAGATCTTGTGGTTTTTTCTTTTGATCTGTTTGTGTGGTGTATTACATTATTTTTCTCATGTTGAACCATCCTTGCATACCAGGGATGAAACCAACTTGGTCATGGTGTATAATTCATTTGATGTGTTATTGAATACAATTAGCAAGTATATTTTGAGGATTTTATCATCTAGGTTCATTAGAGAGATTGGTCTATAGTTTCTCTTTCTTGTGACATCTTTGTCTTTGATATTATGGTGATATTGGCATCATAGAATGAGTTAGACAATGTTCGCTCCACTTTCATTTTCTGGAAGAGATTAAGCAACATTAGTGTTATTTCTATCTGGAATATTTGGTAGAATTCACCAGTGAAGTCATCTGGAATAGGGCTCTTCTTTTTTGGAGGTTTTTGATGGCTAATTCGATCTCATTACTTCTGATTGGTCTGTTCATGTGTTTCTAGGAATTTTTCCATTTCTTCTAAATTATTCATCTTCTTGGCATATAATTTTTCAAAGCATTCTCTTATGATACTCCTTATTTCAGTAGGGTCAGTGGCAATATCCCCTTCCTCGTATCTTAGTTTATTTATTTGCATCTTCTCTCTTTCTTTCTTTGTTAGTCTACATACAAATTTGTCAATTTTATTAAACTTCTCAAAGAACCAAGTTTTAGTTTTGTTTATTTTTTCTCTTGCTTCCTTATTTTCAATTTCACTTATCTCTCCTCTAATCTTTGTTATACCCTTCTCTCTACTTCCTTTGGGTTTAGTTTGTTGTTCTTTTTATAATTCCTCCAGGTGTGCAGTTAGGTCTTTGATTTTAGCTCTTTTATCTTTTTTAATATAGGCTTTCATGGCTATGAATTTCCCCACCAGTACAGCTTTTGCTGAATCCCATAGGTTTTGATATGTTGACTTGTCATTTTCATTCATTTCAAGTAACTTACTGATTTATTTTGCAATTTTCTCCTTGACCTCTGGATTGCCTAAGAGTGTGTTGTTTAATTTCCATATTTTTCTGCCTAATCTGCTTCTATGCCCCTTACTTATTTCCAGCTTAAATCCTTTGTGAGCAGAGAAATTACTTTCTATAATTTCAATCTTTCTGAATTCATTGAGAGGTGTTTTATGGCTTAACATGTCATCTGTCCTGGAGAATGAGCCATGTGCACTTAAGAAGAATGTATATCCCACTGTATTGGCATGTAATATTCTGTATATATCTATTAGGTCCAGATCCTCTAATGTATTATTCAAGGTCTTTGTGTCTTTATTGATTCTCTTATGAGATGTTCTGTCCAATGGTGATAATGGTGTATTAAAGTCCCCCACTATAATTTTAGAGGCACCTATTTCTTCACTTAGTTTTTCCCATATTTACCTCATGTATTTTGAGGAACCCATGTTAGGAGGATAAATGTTTATGATTGTTCTTCTTGATAGATAATCTTCTTGATTATCCCTTTTATTAGTATATAGTGGCTTTCTTTGTCTCTTAAAACAGTTTTGCATTTAAAGTCTATTTTTTTTTCTTTTTTTTAAGATTTATTTATTTACATTTATCCATTTTAACCCCACCCTCCCCCCATTTTGTTTTTTTGTTTGTTTGTTGGGTTCTTTTTTTTTTTTTTTTTTT
>JAKSZT010054586.1:4852746-4895463 GCA_026826555.1 Tolypeutes matacus
TCTCTCCTTTGTTTTTTCCTTTCAATTTGTAGAGATTCCTTTAGTATTTCTTGAAGTGCTGGTTTCTTCTTGACATACTCTCTTAATTGCTGTTTATCTGTGAATATTTTGAACTCTCCATCATTTTTGAATGCCAATTTTGCTGGGTAGAGAATTCGTGGCTGGAAGTTTTTTTCTTTTAGTGTTTTGACTATGTCATACCACTGTCTTCTTGCCTCCATGGTTTCAGCTGAGAAATCAGCACTTAATCTTATTGTGCTTCCCTTATATGTGATGGTTCTCTTTTCTCTTGCTGCCTTGAGTATTTTCTCTTTGTCTTGAGCATTGGACAGTTTGACAAGTATATGTCTTGGAGTTGGCCTGTTGGGATTTATACTATTTGGGGTGCGCTGGATCTGCACATCCATCTCTCTCAGTCGAGTTGGGAAGTTTTCAGCCATAACTTCCTTCAACACTCCTTCTGTTCCCTTTCCCTTCTCTTCTCCTTCTGGGATGCCCATAATGCGTATGTGTGTGCGTCTTGCATTATCGGTTAATTCCCTGAGACCATACTGGATTTTTTCTATCTTTTTGTCTATGTTTTCTACAATCTCTTTGATTTCAACTGTATTGTCTTCCATATCACTAATTCTTTCCTCTGCCTGTTCAATTCTGCTGCCATGTGAGTCCAGCGTCTTTTTCATTTCTTGACTTGTGTCTTTGTTCGCCATCATATCCATTACGTTTTTAGGTGTGTTAGTTATTTTTTCAGTATGTTCTCCCAGTGTCTTCTTTATATCCTTAATCTCTTCCTTCAGTTCTTTAAGTTGGTCCATGATATTTGTTTGGATAGCTTTGATTAGTTGTTCGATGTACTGCATTGCTTCCTGGTTTTTATTTTGTGCACTGGACTGTTCCATGTTTTCCAGTTTTTCAGAGTCATTTGTATTTTTCTGTTGCCCTCTGGTCATCATATTATCTTGATGGGTTTGTTCAGTTGATTAGGTTTTCTCTATGCTCTAGAATTTTATTTAGCTGTTGGTTCTGCGTGTGAGTTAAGTTTTCTCTTTGGCAGTTTTTCTTCTTATTTTATTTCCTTACTTCTTTCTATGTTCCCTTGAAGGCAAAAGGTTAGGGCCAGAGGAATCAAAAGATGTAAGGAAGGCAGAAGGATAATAGAAATGTTGATAAAAGTTAGAAGAGGGGCAAAATGAGATTCAATGAGATGAATATTTAACTTGTGTAGGCAGTGTAGAGTACTAGGAAAAAATATGGAGTTCCTATAATGGACTGGGAAAACAAATGGAGGAATATATATATATAGTGATTTAGAAGGCTAGAATTATGAGGAGGTAGAGAAATAGTAGAGAAAGGTCTGAAAGGAAAAAGTTAATACTAATAAAAAAAAATAAAATAAAATAAAAAAGAAGAAGGAAGCAAGGGGGGTCAATGATACCCCTAGGGTCCAAGTGGATCCTTCCTGCCTTCTTGTGTTTATCAATGAATTTCCCCACAGGGTTCTATATGCAGGTCCTGAGGCAGCTTTTAGCTATTAAACTAAATTAAAAAGAATTTATTTTTCAATTGTTGAGGTGACCTCACTTTTTTTTTTTTTTTTTTTTTTTAGCCAAATGCAGGACCCAAAATAATTCCTCTTCTAGACCTACCCCCTTACGGAAGGGACCCTAGCTGGGCCCGTGGAAATTAATCAAGCACGTCCCACTTTCCGGACTGCCCAGGTTAGCTGAAACTCTGATGTTAGTCAGTGAAGATTGCTAAAGACGGCGGATTCCGCCCCTTCTGGCGCCGAGCTCCAGCGTCACCGGGCTGCTCAGTAAATCAGTTTGAGTGCAGATTCGCGTCTGCTCTCAGCCTGGTGCTGCTTCAGTTCGGCTTATCTGCTCCCCAAAGCTATGGGGCAGTGCAGGCAGCCAGATCGATGTCTAAAAATATAAAATACCCTTCCCTGTCTTCCAACCGAACCCTCCCTTCTTTGGGAAGTGTCCCTTCCTCCTGGCTCCGCAGCGGCCCGGGTCTTATCCCTGGGTGGCTAGGGAGATCAGCTCCATTCCCCGACCAAAATCCCCCTCCGGTTCACCGGGTGCTGACTAGCTTTTTGCTCTGTTCACACAAGGTTCAAGGGGCACCAGGCAGCCAGCTCCCCAGAAAATAAAACTTTTTCGCCCCCGCCCGCGGCTCGAAATGGCCGTTTTATTTTTTATTTCCGTAACCGCGGGGCTCAGCCGCCTGTGCCAACCTCCACCGGCAGCCTCAAAACTCACGAATCTCCACCGTTCGGTCCACGCTGCCGATCCGCGCAGATAGATGTCCCAAGCTTCTCACTCCACGCGTGCACAGCACAGACCCCCGGGCAGGACCCCGTCCCCAATCCGCCTTGCTCTGGGAGCTTGTAGTGTGCGCCCTCCTACACCAACGCCATCTTGCCCCCCCTCTAAAGTCTATTTTTTTCTGATATTAGTATAGCTATTCCCACCTTTTTTTGGTTATGGTTTGCATATAAAATTGTTTTCCAAACATTCACTATTAGTTTCCTTGAGTCCCTGGGTGTAAGGTGAGTTTCTTGTAGACAGCGTATAAATGTATATTTCCTTATCTATTCTGACAATCTGTTTCACTTGACTGGGTCATTTAATCCTTTAACATTCATCTTATTTCTATCAAGTAATTACTTACATTAGCCATATTTTCTTTAGGTTTATGCATGTCAAGTGTTGTTTTTATTTCTCTTTTTACCTTTTTTGTTGTTCTTACACATGCCTCCAACTCTCTCTCTCCTGTTTTTCCTTTCAACCTGCAGAATTCTGTTTAGTATATATTTTTTAAACAAATCTATTTTATTGGAACATATTAATAAAGCATACAATTCATTCAATGTGTACAATAATAGTACTTGGTATAGTCTCATAGTTGTGCATTCATAATTTCAATCATTATTAGAGTATTTTCATTATTTCAATAATAATAGTAAACAAAAATTGACAAATGATAAACAAGAAAATTCTTCACCTCTCCATCTCTCTGTTTCCACTTCTTTTTTAAAAAAATTAATTAATTTATATATACATAAATATATTTTAACAGGTGCTTAGATTACCAAAAATATTACAAAGAAGCCCTGGGATTCCCATGTTGCCCACCCCCCACACCTCCCACCACGTCCCACACAAACATCTCCCGCAAATGTGGCCCACCACACTCAATGGACTTACACACCCTGGGGCTTTGCCACCAACCATAGACCACAGTTCACATTGTAGACCACATGCTCTCCCACACAGCTCTGAGTGGTGTGTGCTGATTTAAAATGGCCTACATCCATTGCCACAACGGTACTCAGGACAACCTCCAATCCCAAAGAAGCCCCTGCATTCCAACTATTCATCCCCTCCCTGCCCCAAAAGTGTCAAGTGGCCACTGGCTCCACCTATTTGTTATAATTTCTTCCATTGCTAGAATCACCATATGTGTACAACAGAATACCATCAAGTCCACTCTAGCCCATAGTTCTTCCCCCAATCCTGAGGGGACTGGGATGGTGATGTCCACTCCACCTCCAAGTGAGAGAGGGCCCATATCACATGGATATGGTGGGTGGGATGATCCTGCCTGCAGTTGCAGGCCCTCTCCATTCCCTGGCATGGCCGCTGCCCATCATTGTCTCCTTGCCAGGTGACTTGGATGAGTCCATTGAGCAGTAGGGTCGGAGATGCAGCTCTACGGAAATTCCACGCACAACTGGGACATAGGTAGGCCAGAGGCTCCAGTCTCTGGAAGTACACCTAAAAACTTCTGCATCACATATAGGTTTGAATAGAAGGGACTGATGAAACATGTGCAGGGAGGACTTATTTGAGTCCAATTCTGTCACTCTCAGGAGCACAGATTCCAAAGTAGAGCCCACTGATAAGGCAACAGTCTCGGGGCTATCCCCACTTATATAGGACCTGGGTGTCTCCAGAGCTCTCAAGAGCCCCTCTGTGTGGGATGATAGGCACTTAGGTGTTCTATGAGCTCCTACTGAGGTGTGCGTAAGAGTAACCTCTGGGATGACCTCCCGACTTGCTTTGAAGTCTCTTAGCCACTTGAATTCATTTGTCTTTACCTTTTCTCCCTTTTATTCAAGGTCTTTTTTCAGTTGTGTTGCCACTTGTCACTTGGTATTAATCCCTCGTTGCCAGGGAGGCTCATCGCCGGGAGTCATGTCCCACGTTGGGGGGAAGGTAATGCAATCATATGCTGAGTTTGGCTTAGAGAGAGGCCACATTTGAGCAACAAGGAGGCTCTCAAGTGGCAACCCTTAGGCATCCCACAACTGCAGGCTAAGTCCCAGTTACAAGAGCAAAGACACTCAAGAGTAGACATCAATAAAAAGAACACATCAGTGGGTCATCCTGTTTGACAGACACTGTCCCTGCACTCAGAGGACTATTGCTGCTCCCTTGGAGACTGTGGCAGAGCTCTCCAGGCTAGGAATTCAGATTCCCTCATTTATTGTGTGATTGTCCACCCATCGTGACCATGCCCCATCTTTTGATCTTTAGAACAATTTTGTATATCTTCGTGTATATTCGGATGAACTCATTCCCATGAATCCCCCCTCCCAGAAACTCCACACCAATAATCCCCGGCAGTACCCATTGTAACCCTTTTGTGATCCAAATTCTCCATGAACATGTAGTCCATAAAATAATCAAATACATTTACTAGGAAAAAGAAACAACTATGATAAGCTTACATACAAGAGACAAACTTAAGGAAACTCGGGGAAAAAAAAGAGAAGAAAAAAAAACAAGAAAAAAAAATCAAACAAACAAAAAACTAAACAAACTATAATTAGCGGATTGGGACATTCAAAAAAATGGGGAAAAAAGCAAAGGAAATGCCTTAAATATATATATATATATATATATATATAAATATATATATATCCTTTTTTTCCCCTTTCTCTTTTCATTTTTTCCTTCCTTTTATCACTGTGTTATCGGATGTTCCGTGTGCCGTGACATCTTCCCCCTCTCAATCCCCATTGTCTCCCGATTTTTCATTTAATTTTCAAAGAAGTTTTAGATCACAGCAAAGTCACACATGGAGTGCCGGAGACTCCCAGATACCAAACCACCCCCCCTTCCCCACCCCATATAACCCCCCCTTTTTTGGATGTCAGCATTGTTATAACAGTTATGCAGAAAGCAAAATATAGCAACTAAACATTGTAAATGATTTACAGTACAGTTTACAATTTACACGATAGTTTAATAATTTTGATGATATATACCATATCCTTTGTCCATTAAGGTTTAATGAAAAACCTTCCCCATGACCACCAAACAACCCATTAGATCTTAACAGTTCCCTTTCCCCCGCCCCCCAGGCCCCATGATACCTCGTTATCCCGACCCGTGGAATATCAAGATTCACAGTTACATGCCCTGGGAATTTGAACCTGCCCTTCCTAATCCACCCACCCACCAGTGCTGCACAACCAAACCCATGAACACCACCACCCATCTGCCCCATCCCCCAACATGCAACCACACTCTATCCCTTTACCATAGATTATGTCCATATGGGTGATGGCTCAAAGTCTGCTCTTCTCTTACTCTCCCTTGTTAACCTATCTTTCAGACAATGGTTCTCAGAGACTGCTCACTTTCTTCAGTTCAGTTCAGTGAGGTCATATACTGTTCATCATTCAGTGCCTGGCTTGCTTCACTCAACATAAGGTCTTCAAGATTCATCCACGTTATTCCATGTGTTAGCACTTTGTTCCTTCTTACAGCTGAGTAATATTCCACTGTATGTATGTACCACATTTTGCTTATCCATTAGTCTGTTGATGGGCACCGGGGCTGATTCCAACTTTTGGCAGTGGTGAACAATGCAGCTATGAACATGGTGTGGATAAATCTGTTTGTGTCTTTGCTTTCAGTTCTTCTGGGTATATACCCAGCAGTGGAATTGCTGGATCATACGGAAGATCTATTGTTAGATTTCTGAGGAACTGCCAAAATGTCCTCCACAGTGGCTGGACCATACCGCAGTCCCACCAGCAGTGGATGAGGGTTCCTATTCCTGTGTAGACTCTCCAACAATTTGTGTCTCCTGTTTTTTTAATAGCTGCTATTCTGATGTGTGTAAGATGGTAGCTCATTGTAGTTTTGATTTACATTTCCCTGATAGAAGGCGATTTTGAGCATTTTTACATGTGGTTTTGAGCCATTTGTATTTCTTCATTGGAGAATTGTCTTTTCAGGTCACTTGCCTATTTTTTAAATGAGTTGTTTGTCCTTTTATTTTCAAGCTGTAGGATCTCTTTATATATGCAGGATATTAGGCTCCTTTCAGATATATGGTTGCCAAATATTTTCTCCCATTGGGTAGGCTGCCTTTTTGTTTTCTTAATAACATCATTTGAGGTGCAGAAGTTTTTAATTTTGATGAGGTCCCATTTATCTATTTTTTCTCTTGCTGCTCGTGCTTTGGCTGTGAAGTTCATGAAATTATTTCCTATTACAAGGTCCTGTAGATGCTTCCCTACATTATCTTCCAAGGTCTTTGTGGTTTTGGCTCTTATATTTAGATCTTTGATCCATCCTGAGTTGATTTTTGTATAAGGTGTGAGATGGTAATCTTCTCTCATTCTTTTGGATATGGATATCCAGTTCTCCAAGCACCACTTGTTAAAGAGGCCATTCTCTTCCAACTGAGTGGGCTTCATGGCTTTTTCAAATATCAGATGACTGTATATGCAAGGATCTATATCAGAACTCTCAATTCGGTTCCATTGGTCAGTAGGTCTATTCTTGTGCCAATACCACGCAGTTTTGATCACTGTAGCTTTATAGTATGATTTAAAGTCAGGTAGTGTGATACCTCCAACTTCATTTCTCTTTTTCAATATGTCTTTGGCAATTCAGGGCCTCTTTCCTCTCCAAATATATTTTGTGGTTAGTTTTTCCAGTTCCTTAAAAAATACAGTGTTGACTTTTATTGGGATTGCATTAAATCTGTAGATTAGTTTGGATAAGATATACATCTTGATGATATTTAGTCTTCTTATCCATGAACAGGGAATATTTTTCCATTTATTTAAGTCTTCTTTGATTTCCTTTAACAGTGTTGTGTAGTTTTCTGTATATAAGTCCTTTACATCTTTAGTTAAATTTATTCCTAGGTATTTGATTCTTTTTTATACTATTGTCAATGGTATTTTTTTCCTGATTTCCTCCTCAGTTTGCTCGTTATTGGTGTACAGAAATGCTACTGATTTTTGAGCATTGATATTATAGCCTGCAACATTATTGAACTCCATTATAAGTTCTAGAAGCCTTGTTATAGATTTGTCAGGGCTTTCTATGTATAGGATCATGTCATCTGCAAATAATGAAATTTTTACTGCTTCTTTTCCAATCTGGATGATTTTTATGTCCTTTTCTTGTCTCAGAGCTCGTACAAGTACTTCTAAGACAATGTTAAATAGGATGGTGATAGTGGGCATCCTTGTCTTGTTACCGATCTCTGAGGGAAGGCTTTTAGGATTTCACTGTTGAAAATGATGTTAGCTTTGGGTTTTTCATATATACCCTTTATCATTTTCAGAAAGTTTCCATCTATTCCTATCTTTTATAGTGTTTTTATGAGGAAAGGGTGCTCTATTTTGTCAAATGCTTTTTCTGCATCTATAGAGATGATCCTGTGATTTTTTTCTTTCAATCTGTTTTTGTGGTATATTACAGCAATTGATTTTATTATATTGAACCATCCTTGCATACCCGGGATGAAACCCACTGGTCATGGTGTACAATTCTTTTGATTTGTTGTTGAATGAGATTAGCAAGTATTTTGTTAAGGATTTTAGCATCTAGGTTCATTAGAGAAATTGGTCTGTAATTTTCCTTTCTTGTGGTATCTTTATTTGGTTTTGGTATTAGGGTAATGTTGGCATCATAGAATGAGTTAGGTAATATTCCTTCTACTTCTATTTTTTGGAAGAGCTTAAGTAGAATTGGTGTTAGCTCTTTCTGGAATGTTTGGTAGAATTCAGCTGTGAAGCCATCTGGTCCTGGACTCTTCTTAGTTGGGAGGTTTTTAATGACTGAGTCTATCTCTTTACTTGTAATTGGACTGTTGAGTTCATCTATTTCTTCCTTCATCTATCGGCTGTTTGTGGGCTTTAAAAAAACTTTTCCATTTCCTCTAAATTGTCATTCTTGTTGGCATATAATTTTTCAAAGCATCCTCTTATGATACTCTTTATTTCTGTGGGGTCAGTAGTGATATCAACTTGCTCATTCCTTATTTTGTGTATTTGTATCTGTTCTCTCTTTTTCTTTGTTAGTGTGGCTAAGGGTTTGTCAATTTTGTTGATATTCTTGTAGAACCAACTTTTGGTTAAGTTTATTGTTTCCAGTGCTTTCTTATTCTCTATTTCATTTCGTTCTGCTCTAATCCTTGTTATTTCCTTCTTTCTACTTCTTTTACGTTTAGTGTGTTGTTGTTTTTCCAATTCCTCCAAGTGTGCAGTTATGTCTTCAATTTTAGCTCTTTCTTATTTTTTAATATATGAATTTATGGCTATGAACTTCCCTCTCAGGTCTGCTTTCGCTGCATCCCATATGTTTTGATATGTTGTGTTGTCATTTTCATTAGTTTCAATGTAGTTACTGATTTCTTTTGAGATTTTCTCTTTGACCCACTGTTTGTCCAAGAGTGTGTTGTTTAACTTCCATATCCTTGTGCCTTACCTGTTTCTCTGGCCCTTAGTGATTTCCAACTTCATTCCATTGTGGTCAGAAAAATTACTTTGTATAATCTCAATATTTTTGAATTAATTGAGTTTTGTTTTCTGGCCTAGCATGTGGTCTATTTTGGAGTATGTTCCATGTGCACTCGAGAAGAATGTAAATCCCGCTGAATTTGGGTGTAGTGTTCTGTATATGTCTATTAAGTCCAGTTCTTCTAATGTATTGTTGAGTACCTTAGTTTCTTTATTGATTCTTTGTCCAGATGTTCTGTCTAATGGTGACAGTGGTGTATTGAAGTCCCCTGCTATAATTGTAGAGGCATTTATTTATCCTCTTAGTTTTTTCAGAGTTTACCGCACGTATTTTGAGACAACCCTGTCAGGTGCGTAAATGTTGATGATTGTTCTCTCTTCTTGAGAGATTACTCCTTTTACTAATACGTAGTGTCCATCTTTGTCTCTTACAATAGTTTTGCATTTAAAGTCTATTTTATCTGATATTAGAATAGCTACTCCTGCCCTTTTTTGGATATTGTTAGCTTGTAAAATGGTTTTCCAGCCATTCCCTTTCAGCCTCCTTTAATCCCTGGGTTAAAGTTGGGTTTCTTGTAGACAGCATATAGATGGATCATATTTTCTTATCGATTCTCCCAATCTGTGTCTTTTGATTGGTGAATTTAATCCATTAACATTCAGTGTTATTACTCGTAACAAATTTCTTACTTCAGCCATTTTTTCTTTGGTTTTATGTATGTCACAGGTTGTTTTGTTTCTCTTTTTGTCTTTTCAGTTGTTTTTAAACTCCCCTCCAACTCTCTCTCCCTTGTTTTTTTCTTTCAACTTGCAGAGACTCCTTTAGCATTTCTTGAAGTGATGGTTTCTTCTTGACATACTCTCTTAATTGCTGTTTATCTGTGAATATTTTGAACTCTCCATCATTTTTGAATGCCAATTTTGCTGGATAGAGATTTCGTGGCTGGAAGTTTTTTTCTTTTAGTGTTTTGACTATGTCATACCACTGTCTTCTTGCCTCCATGGTTTCAGCTGAGAAATCAGCACTTAATCTTATTGTGCTTCCCTTGTATGTGATGGTTTTCTTTTCTCTTGCTGCCTTGAGTATTTTCTCTTTGTCTTGAGCTTTGGACATTTTGACAAGTATATGTCTTGGAGTTGGCCTGTTGGGATTTATACTATTTGGAGTGTGCTGTGCTTCCTGGATCTGCACATCCATCTCTCTCAATAGGGTTGGGAAGTTTTCAGCCATTATTTCCTTCAACACTCCTTCTGTTCCCTTTCCCTTTCTCTTCTCCTTCTAGGGTGCACATAATGCGTATGTTTGTGTGTTTTGTATTATCGGTTAATTCCCTGAGTCCATGCTGGATTTTTCTATCTTTTTGTCTATCTGTTCTACAATCTCTTTGATTTCAGCTGTATTATCTTCCATATCACTAATTCTTTCCTCTGCCTGTTGAAATCTGCTGCCATGTGAGTCCAGCGTCTTTTTCACTTCTTGGCTTGTGCCATTGTTCACCATCATATCCATTACCTTTTTAGGCATGTTTGCTATTTCTTCAGTATGTTCTCTCAGTGTCTTGTCTCTATCCTTAATCTCTTCCTTCAGTTCTTTAAGTTGGTCCATGATATTTGTTTGGATAGCTTTCATTAGTTGTTTGATGTTCTGCACTGCTTCCTGGTTTTTATTTTGTGCATTGGACTGGTCCATGTTTTCCAGTTTCTCAGAATCATTTGTATTTTTCTGTTGCCCTCTGGTCATCATATTATCTTGATGGTTTTTTTCAGTTGATTAGCTTTTCTCTATGTTCTAGAGTTTTATTTAGGTGTTTGTTCTGCGTGTGAGTTAAGTTTTCTCTTTAGCAGTTTTTCTTCTTGTTTTATTTCCTTACTTCTTTCTATGTTCCCTTGAAGGCAAAAGGTTATGGCCAGAGGAATCAAAAGATATAAGGATGGCAGAAGGATAATAGTAATATTGATAAAGGTCAGAAGAGGGGCAAAATGACACTTAATGAGGTGAATATTTAACTTGTGTAGGCAGTGTAGAGTACCTGGAAAAAAAATGGAGTTCCTACAATGGACTGGGAAATCAAATGGAGGAATATATATATAGTGATTTAGAACGCTAGACTTATGAAGAGGGAGAGAAATAGTAAAGAAAGGTCTGAGAGGAAAAAGTTAATACTAATAAAAAAAAGAAGAAGAAAAAAAATAGATGGAATAGACATTGACACCCTTGAGTTGTGGGCCTATGAAAAAATGTTGTATCTAAGAGACACAACACAAAACAGAAGGCAGAAAAATGCAGGAAGGATAAGCGATAGTTTGTAATACAGAATCAATATATACAGCGAGTGGGAAATTACTGAAAAAGCAGCACAGCAAAGAAGCGACAAGCTAGCAGCACCTAATTAAAAAAAATGGAAGAAAAAAGAAAGGGTGTAGGAAAGAGGAAAGAAAAGCAAGGGACCAGAAAGAAACAGAGAGAAACCAAAGATCCACACAGGAAGCAGTCAAACAGAGCTAAGGGAGGTCAATGATTTCCCTAGGGTCCACGTGGATCCTTCCTGCCTACTTGTGTTTATCAATCAATTTCCCCACAGGGTTTTATATGCAGGTCCTGAAGCAGCTTTTAGCTATTAAACTAAATGAAAAAGAATTTATTTTTCATTTATTGAAGTGACCTTCTCCCTTTTTTTTTAATTTTAATTTTTAATTTTTAGTGAAATACAGGACCCAAAATAATTTCTCCTCTAGACCAACCCCCTTATGGAAGGACCCTAGCTGGGCCCGTGGAAATTATTCAAGCACTTCCCACTTCCTGGACTCCCCAGGGTAGCTGTAGCTGTGATGTTAGTCAGTGTGGAGTGCTAAATATGGCCTATTCTGTCCCTTCTGGAGCCGAGCGTCACCGGGTTGCTAAGTAAATCAGTTTGAGTGCAGATTTGCGTCTGCTCTCAGCTTGATGCTACTTCAGGTCGGCTTATCTGCTCCCTAAAGCTATGGGGCGGTGCAGGCAGCCAGATCAATGTCTAAAAATAAAAAATACCCTTCCCTGTCCTCCAACAGAACCCTCCCTCTTTTGGGAAGTGTCCCTTCTTCCTGGCTCCGCAGCGGCCCAGGTCTTATCCCTGGGTTGCTACGGAAATCAGCTCCATCCCCCGGCCAGAATCCCAGCTCTGGTTCACCGGGTGCCAATTAACTAGTTTGTTCTGTTCACGCAAGATCCAAGGGGCGCCAGGCAGCGAGATCCCCAGAAAATAAAACTTTCTTGCCTGCTCGTGGCTCCAAGTTGCCGTTTTATTTTATTTTATATTTTCTCCCTTACCTCGGGGCTCAGCTGTCTGTGCCAACCCCCACTGGCAGCCTTAAAACTCACGAATCTTCACATTTCCGTCCACGCCATTGATCCACACAAATAGATGTCCCAAGCTTCTCACTCCAAGCGTGCACAGCACAGACCCCCTGGCAGGACCCCATCCACAATCTGCCTTGCTCTGGGAGCTTGCAGTGTGTGCCCTCCTACACTAACGCCATCTTGATTCTGTTTAGTATTTCTTGAAGGCAAGTTTTTTATCGACAAACTCTCTTAATTTATGTTTGTCTGTGAATATTTTGAACTCCCCCTCATTTTTGAATCCCAGCTTTGTTTGGTAGAGAATTCCTGGCTGGAAGTGTTTTCTTTGAACACCTTAACTGTGTCATACCACTGCCTTCCTGCCTCCATGGTTTCAGATGAGAAATGAGCACTTAATCTTAATGAGCTTCCCTTGTATGTGATGGTTTTCTATTCTCTTGCGACTTTCAGTATTCCCTCTTTGTCTTGAGCATTGATGTCTTGGAAAAGGCCTGTTAGGATTTATACTGTTTGAGGTGTGTTGTGCTTCCTGGACATGTACATCCATTTCCCTTAATAAGGTTGGGGAATTTTCAGTCATTATTTCCTCCAACACACCTTCTGTCCTGTTTCCCTTCTCATCTCCCTCTGGAAGGCCTATAATGCATATGTTTGTGCATTTCATATTGTTCAAATCCTTAAGTTCCTGCTGGATTTTTTTTCTATCTTTTTATCTATCTGTTCTACTATCTGTTTAATTTCAGCTGTACTGTTTTCCACATCACTGATTCTTTCCTCTGCCTGTTCAAATCTGCTGTTATGTGCTTCCAGTGTGTTTTTTATTTCTTGCATTGTGCCATTCATCACCATCATATCTGTATTTTTATCTATGTTTTCAGTTTATCCACTGTGTTCTCCCAGTGTCTACTTAATATTCTTAATGTCTTCCTTCACTTCATTAGGTTGATTCATGATATTTGTTTGGACATCTCTGATTGGATGTTCCATGTTCTGCATCTCCTTCTGTGTTTTACTTTGTTCATTGGACTGGGCCATGTCTCCCTATTTCTTAGTATGTGTTGTAATTTTTTGTTTGTTGTCTAGGCCTCAGTTTATTTTTATGGGTTTATTTAGTTCATAAACTTCTCTTTCTACTCTAGGGTTTTATTTCGTTGTTGTTTTTGTGTGTGTGGTATGTTTTCCTTTTGACAATTTGTTCCTCTTATTCTATTTTCTCTCTGTTGTCTATGTTCCCCTGAGAAAAAATTAGTACTAGAGAAAATGAAAGAGGTAAGAAAGAAAAGGATAATAGTAAATGTTTCAAGAAGAACTGCATAAGACCAAGGAAAGTGAATAAATAACTCAAGTAAGAAGTGAAGAGAAATAACAATAAAAAAGTGGTATAGAAACCATGAAATGAGAAACAGAATTGAGAAAAACTATATAAAATGAATTAAAAGTCTGGAGTGAGGGGAAGAGAGGGAAACAGAAAAGAAAGAAAAAAATAAATAAGAAAATAAGAAAGAGGGAAAGAGAAATAAAAACAAGAAAAATTGAAGATCAAACAAAAAGAAGTGGAATGAAAGAACAACAAAAGAAAACAGAAGCTATCAAGATGAAGGAAAGAAAAGAAATAGTGTAGGTAGACAAAATCAGTAAATGAATAAAAAGAGGAACTAAGGAAGTGGAAACACAACAAACAAGATACAATGCAGCATCATCTAATTTTTTTTAAAAAAAGGAGAAAGAGAAGAAAATGAATATAAGAACAACAACAACAACAATAACAAAACACCAAAAAATATCAATAAACAAAAATAAAAAAAAAAACAAGGAAAATCTGCCTTCCCTCTTAGGCCCCTAAGAGCTTCTCAGGCTTCCAGTGTTCATCAGTCAATCACCTTGCTGCCAGCCATCTGCAGATTTTGAACAGGGTTTTAATGAGTTAGCTAAGTTAAATTTTAAAAAGGAATGTTTTTTAAGAAAAATAATAGATCTAATAAAAGCTAATACAAAAAGAATGGTTATATGTTCCCTGTCATAAAGCATCAACTGGATGTCTGATAACCCAGTGGATCACTTCTCTAAAAAGAACCAGGTCTCAAACTTGTATATTCAAGGTATATTCAAAGTTTCCTCCACTGAGATAAATTTTCCCCTTAGTCAGTTAGCCTTTCGGAATGCTATCTGCCCACTTTTGCTCTGGCAGGTTAGAATCTTAGCAGCTTGCCAGAGTCCTGCTGATAAGGCACCTGTCTGCCCCTGCACCCTCTCTATTCCAATTGCTTTCTATCCCAGGGTGTCTGGGTGAGACAACCTGTTTACACAGATCCCCTTCCCCTCTCCTGGTCAGAATGGGGTTTCTTCTGAGATTCAGAGGGGGCTCAGCTCACCAAGTTCACCACAAAGAATTCACTCTAAACCCTCTTCCAGACTGCTCTTCCTCCCAGGGAATCCTAAATATGCTTTTTTTAAAAAATGATTTTTAAAATTTTTAAAAAGATACTTAGATTACATAAATATTACACAAAAATTATATGGATATCCCATATGCCCCACATCCCACATGTCCCACAACCTCCCACATAAACATCTTTCATTAGTGTGCAACATCACCTGCAATGTATGTACAAATCCTGGGGTTTGACACTAAGCATGGACCATAGTTCACATTGTAGACCACACTCTCTCCCACACAGTTCTGTATGTTATATGCTGAGGTAAAATGCCCTATATCTGTCACTGCAATGTAACTCAAGATAATTCCCAAGTCCCGAAAAAGCCCCTGTATTACAATTGATTTCCCTCTCCTGCCCCCAAAGTGTCCAGTGGCCACTGGCTCTACATTAATGTTGTAATTTCTTCCATTACTTGAATCACAATATGTCTGTAACAGAATACAAGTAAGTTCAGGAATCCATAGCTCTCCCCCTAACCCTGAGGAGTCTGGGTTGGTGATGTCCATGCCACCTCCAAGAGAGGGGGCTTGTACCTCATGGATAAGATGGGTGGGATTATTTGCCTGCAGTTGCAGGCTCTCTCCATTCCCTGGGATGGCTGTTGTCCATCATCATCCCACCACCAGGTGTCCTGGGTGAGTTCATTGAGCTGTAGAGTAGGATTTGCAGCTGCACTGAGATTCTGGGCCCAGCTGGCACAGACTCTAAGTGTTGGAGAGGATGTGGGCATCCAAAGACTCCAGTCTCTGGAAGTACATTTACAAACTCCAGCACCACATATAGGTTTGAATAGAAGGGATTGATGGATTGTGCGCAGGGAGGACATATTTGAGTCCAACTCTGTCACTCTCAGGGGCACACATTCCAAAGTAGGGCCAACTGATAAGGTGCAAAACTCCAGAGCTATCCACCCTGATATAGGACCTGGGTGACTCCAGAGCCCTCAGGAGCCCCTCTATTTTGGGTGATATCCACATTGGAAGCCTATGAGATCCTACTGAGATGTGCATAAGTATTACCTCTGGGGTAACCTCCCAACTCACTTTGAAGTCTCTTTGTCATATAAACTCATTTGTCTTTATCTTTGCACCCTTTTATTCAAGGTCTTTTTCCAGTCACATTGCCAGGTGGCACTAGGTAGAAATCCCTCATTGCCAGGGAGGCTCATCCCCAGAAGTCATGTCCCACACTGGGAGGGAGGTAATGCATTCATATGCTGAATTTGGCTTAGAGAGAAGCCAAATTTGAGCAACAAGGAGGCTCTCAGGAGGCAACCCTTAGGAACCCCATAACAATAGGCTAAGTTTCAGTTTCAAGAGCACAGACTCATAAGGCTAGTCATCAATATCAAAAGCCCATCAGTGGATCATCCTCCTTAGCCAGACACTTCCCCTGCACTTGGGGAGCTGTTGCTACTCCCTTGGAGAATGTGGCAGAACTTTCCAGGATGGGTATTCAGTATTTTCTCATTTATTGAGTGATTATCCACCCACTGTGACCATGACCTGTGAGCATTTGGACAATTTTATATACCTTTTATGTATGTTCAGGTGAACTTCCTCCCATGAACCCCCATCCCTGACACCCCCCCAACCAATGATCCTCTCCCACCCTAGTTGCAACCCTTCTGTGATCCAAAGCTTCTTTAAAGGTGAAGCCAATACAATAGCCAAATACATTTAATAGGAAAATGAAATAATAATAAAATTTAAAGTAAGAGATAAAATACTTGAAAACTTAAAAAAAAAACTAAAAATAAAATAAAATTAAAGGATTGGGATATCATAAAATGGGAAAAAGAAATTTAAAAAATGAAAAAAAAATTTTTTTAACATTTTGCCTTTCATCACTGCAGTATCGGGTGTCCAGTCTGTATCGTGGCACCTTCCCCCTCTCACCCCATTGTCTCACTACTTTTCACTTAGTTTTCAAAGAAGTTTTGAAAGTCACACACAGAATACAAGAGACTCTCATTTACCCAACCTCTTCCCCCTTTCCTCACCCCATATTAAAACTTTTTTGTATGTGGATGGTAGCATTGTTATAACTGTTACACAGATTGTGAAACATAGCTACTAAACATTGTCAATTGTTTTCAGTATGATTTACATTTTAGACTGTACAATTATGTACATTTTGATGTTATTAACCATATCTTGTGTCCATCATTGTAAGGTAATGAAGAACATTACCACTGACCACTAAATATCCCCTGTTTGATCTATTCTATTCCTCCTTTCCCATCCCCCTGGGGCCCACAACAACCCCCTGACTTGACTCACTGAACGACAAGATTCATAGTTACATGGAACAAGAAGTCTTGACACACTGGTTTGTTATTCCCTATTAGGAACCACCCTTGCTCATAAGAGACACCCACCTGTTCGTTTCTGTACAAATCGGTCCTCCCAAAGATGGGAGTCCACCTCCTTCTCACTCATTGTGTTAGTCTCCACCCACTGATACAACCCATTATTTCAGGATGAACACTCAGAGAACCCCTAGAAGCTTGCTCCAGATGTACCCTGTCCCGAATTTCCCCCAACCAACACCCTAATCCAATGACACTTCCTAGTCATATTGCCATAAGAGGATTCCCACCTCTGCACTTTCAACCTCATACCCAAAAAACCCAAGTGTTCAAATGGCCTCTGTCCCAACTCTACCCCAGTATCCTGGGTATTCTAACCCACCCTTCTCAATCTACCCATCTGTCAACCCTGCACCACCAAACGCAATATCATCACTACCCACCTCTCCTATGCCTTCAATATGCAACTACACTCCATCACTTTGCCATAGATTATGTCCATATGGGTAATGGCTCACAACTTTCTATTCTCTTCTCTTTCTTGTATCCTATCTTTCAGACAATGGTTCTCAGAGACTGCTCAATATCCTTAATTCATATCAGTGAAGTCAAGTACTGCTCAACCTTCAATGCCTGGCTTCCTTCACTCAACATAAGATCTTCAAGACTCATCCATGTTATTGTGTGTGCTAGCACTTTATTCCTTCTAACAACTGAGGAATAATCTGTTGTATGTATGTACCAAATTTTGTTTATCCATTCATCTATTGATGGAAGCTGGGGTTGGTTCCAAATTTTGGCAATATGAATAATGCTGCTACAAATATTGGTGTGTATATGTCTGTTCGTGTCTTTGCTTTCAATTCTTCTGGGTTTATACTCAGCAATGGAATTAATGGATCATATGGTAGATCTATAGTTAGTGTTTTGAGGAATTGCCGAACTGTTTTCCACAGTGGCTGGACCATTCCACAATCCCACCAGCAGTGGATGAGGTTTACTATTCCTCCACATCCTCTCCAACACTTAGAGTCTGTTGTTTTCTTAATAGCCATCATTCTAATGGGTGTAAGATGGTTTCTCATTGTAGTTTTGATTTGCATTTTCCTAATAGCTAGTGATGTCGAGCATTTTTTCATGTGTTTTTAGCCATTGATATTTCTTCTTTGGAGAATTGTCTTTTCAGGTCACTTTCCCATTTTATAAATGGGTTTTTGTCTTTTTATTTTTGAGATGTAGTATTTCTTTATATATGCAGGCTATTAGGCTCCTATCAGGTATATGGTTGCCAAATATTTTCTCCCATTGGGTAAGCTGTCTTTTTATTTTCTTGATAATGGCCTTCGAGGTGCAAAGGTTTTTAATTTTTAGGAGAAACCATTTATCTATTTTTCATTTTGTTGCTTGTGTTTTCAGTGTGAAGTTCATGAAACTATTTCTTAATACAAGGTCCTGTAGATGCTTCCCTACATTATCTTCTAAGGTCTTTATGGTCTTCGCTTTTATATTTAGATCTTTGTTCCATCTTGAGATGATTTTTGTACACGGTGTGAGATGGTGTTCCTCTCTCATTCTTTTGGATATGAATATCCAGTTCTCCAAGTACCACTTGTTCAAGAAGCCATTCTCTCCCAACTGTGTGGGTTTGATAGCTTTGTTAAATATCATATGACTGTATATGTAAAGATTTATATCAGAACTCTCAATTTGGTTCCATTGGTCAGTAGGTCTATCCTTGTGCCAATACCATGCAGTTTTGACCACTGTAGCTTGGTAGCATGTTTTAAAGTCAGGTAGTGTGATACTTCCAACTTCATTTTTCTTTTTCAATATATCTTTGGCAATTCAGGGCCTCTTACGTTTCTAAATAATTTTTGTAGTAAGTTTTCCAGTTCCTTAAAAAATAATGTATTGAATTTATTGGGACTGCTTTAAATCTGTAGATCAGTTTGGGTAGGATAGACATCTTGATGATGTTTAGTCTTCTCATCCATGAACAAGGAATATTCTTCCATTTATTTAAGTCTTCTTTGATTTCCTTTAACAGTGTTGTGTAGTTTTCTGTATATAAGTCCTTCACATCTTTAGTCAAATTTATTCCTAGCTATTTAATTCTTTTAGTTACTGTTTTAATTGATATATATTTTTTATTGATTTCTGCCTCAGATTGCTTGTTATTGGTGTACAGAAATGCTATGATTTTTGAGCATTGGTCTTATATCCTGCAATGTTACTGAACTCCTTTTTAACTTCTAGAAGCTCTGCTGTAGATTTCTCAAGGCTTTCTACATATAGGATCATGTCGTTTGCAAATAATGAATTTTTTACTCCTTCTTTTCCAATTTGGATGCCTTTTATATCTTTTTCATGCCTCAGTGCTCAAAGAAATACTTCTAAGACAATGTTAAAAAGAATTGGTGTTAGTGGCCATCCTTGTCTTGTTCCCAATCTCAGAAGGAAGGCTTTTAAGATTTCACCATTGAAAATGATGTTAGCTTTGGGCTTTTCACATATAGCCTTTATCATGTTCAGAATGTTTCCTTCTGTTCCTATCTTTTTTAGTGTTTTTATCAGGAAATGGTGCTGTATTTTATCAAATGTTTTTTCTGCATCTATAGAGATGACCATGTGATTTTTTCTTTCAATCTGTTTATGTGGTGTATTGCATTGATTGATTTTTTTATGTTGAATCATCCTTGCATACACGGGATGAAACCCACTTGCTCATGGTGTATAATTCTTTTGATTTGTTGCTGAATACGATTAGCAAGTATTTTGGCAAGGATTTTAGCATGTAGACTCATTGGAGAAATTGGCCTGTAATTTTCCTTTCCTGTGGTATCTTTGTTTGGTTTTGGTATTAGGGTAATTTTGGCATCATAGAATGAGTTAGGCAATGTTCCTTCTACTTTATTTTTTGGGAGAATTTAAGCAGGATTGATGTTAGATCTTTCCAGAATGATTCATAGAATTCAGCTGTGAAGCCATCTGGTCCTGGGTTCTTCTTAGTTGGGAGGTTTTTGATGACTGAGTCTCTCTCTTGTAATTGGACTGTTGAATTCATCAATTTCTTCTTTCATCAATGTAAGTTGTTTGTGAGTTTCTAGGAATTTGTCTATTTTCTAAATTATCATTCTTGTTGGCGTATAAATTTTCAAAGTATCCTTTTAAGATACTCTTTATTTCTGTGGGGTCAGTAGTGATATCCCCTTGCTCATTCCTTATTTTGTGTATTTGTGTCAGTTCTCTCTTTTTCTTTGTTAGTCTGGCTAAGGGTTTGTCAATTTTTTTTATCTTCTTGAAGAACAAGCTTTTTTTTTTTTTTTCTAGTGCTTTCTTTTTTTTATTTATTTTTATTATGGGTAAAAATCAAAATTCTCACAATACATACAAAGATTTGCAAAATGATATATAAATATATATGCATATATGTGCATTTGCTTACAAAAATGTTGTTTATATATATATATATACACATATATTTTAAGAGGTGCTTGGATTACCCAAAATATTACACAGAACCCACTGGGATTCCCATGTTGCCCACCTCCCACACCTCCCATCACATCCCACATTATTTCCTATTTCCTTTAGTTTTGTTCTAATCTTTGTTATTTCCTTCTTTCTACTTCCTTTGGGGTTAGTTTGTTGTTGTTTTTCCTATTCCTCCAAGTATGCCATTAGGTCTTCAATTTTAGCACATTATTCTTTTTTAATATATGCATTTATGGCTATGAATTTTCCTCATAGTATAGCTTTGGCTGCATCCCATAGGTTTTGATATGTTGTGTTGTCATTTTCATTCATTTCAAGGTAGTTACCGATTTCTTTGAGATTTCCTCCTTTGACCCACTGTTTGTCTAAGAGTGTGTTGTTAAGTTCCATATCTTTGTGCCTAATCTGGTTCTCTGGCCCTTAATGACTTCCAATTTCATTTCACTATGGTCAGAGAAATTACTTTGCATAATCTCAATCTTTTCTGAATTCATTGACAGTTGTTCTTTGGTCTAGCATGTGGTCTATCTTAGAGTATGATCCATGTTCACTCGAGAAGAATGTATATCCTGCTGTATTTGGGTGTAGCATTCTGTATATGTCTAATAGGCCCAGGTCCTCTAATGTATTATTCACAGTCTGTTGTTTCTTTATTAGATTCTATGTCTAGGTCCTCTCTTTAATGGTGAAATGATGTATTAAATCCCCTGATATAATTGTAGAGGCATTTGTTTCTCCACTTAGTTTTTACAGTGTTTGCCTCATGTATTTTGAGGCACTCTGATTAGGTGCATAAATGTTTATGGTTGTTCTTTCTTCTTGAAAGATTACCCCTTTTACTACTTTATAGTGACCATCTTTGTTTCATACAATAGTTTTGCATTTAAATTCTATTTTTGTCAGATATTAGTATAGCTACTCCCACCTTTTTTTGGTTATTATTTGTTTGTAAAATTGTATTCCAGGCATTCACTTTCAGCCTCCTTGAATCCTTGGGTCTAAGGTAGGTTTCTTGTAGAGAGCATATAGAAGGATCATATTTCCTTATCCATTCTATGAATCTGTGTCTCTTGAATGGTGAGTTTAATCCATTAACATTCAGTGTTATTACTCTCAATGAATTTTTTACATCAGCCATATTTTCTTTTGGTTTATGTATGTCATATGTTGTTTTCATTTCTCTTTTATCTTTTTAGTTGTTCTTACATTCTCCTGCAACTCTCTTTCTCCTTTCTTTTCCTTTCAATCTGTAAAACTTCCTTTAATATTTCTTGAATGCAAGTTTCTTTCTCTCATACTCTCTTAATTTCTGTTTACCTGTGAATATTTCAAACTCACCATCATTTTTAAATGCCAGCTTTCCGGGATAGAGAATTGGTGGCTGGGAGTTTTTTTCTTTCAGTACCTTGACTATGTCATACCACTGTCTTCTTGCCACCTTGGTTTCAGATGAGAAATCAGCACTCAATCTTATTGAGCTTCCCTTGTAGGTGATGATACTCTTTTCTCTTGCTGCCTTGAGTATTTTCTCTTTGTCTTGAGCTTTGGACATTTAGACAAGTATATGTCTTAAAGTAGGCCTGTTGGGATTTATACTGTTTAGGATGCACTGTAATTCCTGAACATGTACATCCATCTCACTCAATAGGTTTGGGAAGTTTTCAGCCATATTCCTCCTGGTCCCTTTCCCTTCTCTTCTCCTTCTGGGATGCCTATAATGCATATGTTTGTACATTTTTTTGTTATCGGTTAAATTCTTAAGTCCCTGCTGAATTTTTTCTTTTTTTATCTATCCGTTCTACTATCTGATTTCAGATGTGCTGTCTTTCACATCACTAATTCTTTCTTCTGCCTGTTCACATTTGCTGTTATGTGAATCCAGTGTCTTTTTTATTTCTTGGATTGAGCCATTCATTACCATCTTATCCAATATCTTTTTATGTGTTTAAAATTTCTTGAATATGTTCTCCATGTATTCTTTTTATTTTTGTGGGTAAAAACAAATTTTTCACAATATAAACCAACATTTATAAAATGATATATAAATATAGATGCATATATATGCATTTGCTTACATAAATGTTATTTTTTTAATATATAAATATCTTAAAAGGTGCTTAGATTACCTAAATATTATGCAGAAATTACAGGAATTCCCATGTTCCCACCTCCCACACCTCCATAACATCCCACATAAACATCTTTCATTAGTGTGGTACATCAACTGCAAAGGATATACACATCCTGGGGATTTGCTTCTAAGCACAGACCAAGGTTCACATCATAGACCACACTCTCTTCCTCAGAGTTCTGCATGGTATATGCTGATGTAAAATGGCCTATAGCTGTCGCCACAACATCATACAGGACAACCTCCATGTCCTGAAAAAGCCCCTATATTACAACTGCACTTCCCCTTCCTGCCCTGAAAGCATGTAGTGGCCACTGGTTCCTCCCCATGGTTATAATTTCTTCCATTGCTTGAACCACATTATGTCTACAACAGAATACCATTAAATCCACTCTAGTCCATAGCTCATCCCCCAATCCTGAGGGGACTAGATGCTGATGTCCACTCCACCTCCAAGTGAGACTGAGGTTATATCCCAGGGATAAGGTGGACGGGATTATCCTGCCTGCAGCTGCAGGCTCTCTCCATTCTCTGGGATGGCTGTTGTTCATTATTGTCTCCTCGCCAGTTGACTTGGGTAAGTCCATTGAGTTGTACAGTAAGATTTGCAGCTCCACCAAGATTCCAGGCACAGCTGCCAAATAGGCAGGCCAGAAGCTCCAGTCTCTGGAAGTACACCTACAAACTCTAGCATCATGTATAGGTTTGAATAGAAGGGACTGATGGACCAGTGTGGGGAGGACTTATTTGGGTCCAACTCTGTCACTCTCAGGAGCACAGATTCCAAAGTAGACCCCACTGATAAGGCATCAATCTCTGGGGCTACCCCCACTTATATAGGACCTGGGTGTCTCCAGAGCCCCCAGGAGCCCCTCTGTGGGGTGATATCCACTTTGGTATTCTATGAGATCCTACTGAGCTGTGCGTAAACATAACCTCTGGGATGAACTCCCGACTCTCTTTGAAGTCTCTTAACCACATGAACTCATTTGTCCTTACCTTTTCCCCCTTTTATTCAAGGTATTTTTCCAGTCATGTTGCCAGTTGGCACTTAGTATTAATCCCTCATTGCCAGGGAGGCTCATCCCCGAGAATCATGTTCCACATTGGGGGGAAGGTAATGCATTAATATGCTGAGTTTGGCTTAGAGAGAGACCATATTTGAGCAACAAGGAGGCTGTCAGGTGGCAACCCTTAAGCACCCCATAACAGTAGGATATGTTTCAATTACAAGAGCAAAGACTCAGAAGGCTAGTCATCAATAACAATAACCCATCAGTGGGCCATCCTCTTTTGCCAGACACTACCCATGTACGATGGGGACTGTTGCTGCTCCCTTGGAGAATGTGGCAGAGCTCTCCAGGCTAGGAATTCAGATTCCTTCATTTATTGAGTGATTGAATACCCACCGTGAGCATGCCCCATCCCTTGATCATTTGAACAATTTTATATATCTTTCATGTATATTCAGATGAACTTCCTCCCATAAATCTCCCATCCCAGACACCCTCTACAAATGATCCTCTGCAGCCCCCATTGTAACCGTACCATGATCTAAACCTTCTTTGAAGATGAAGCCCATATAATAACCAAATACAATTAATAGGAAAATGAAATAATAAAGATACGCTTAAATGCAAGAGATAAAATACAAGGAAACACTGAAAAAATTTAAAAGAAAATATAATTAGTGGATTGGGACATTCAAAAAAATGGGAAAAAAAAACAAAAAAAATTCCTTTTTTAAAAAAAATTATATATTTTTTCCTTTTAACAGTGCATTGTCAGATGTCCGGTGTACCGTGACACCTTCCCCCTCTCATTCCCCAGTATCTCCCAAATATTCATTTAATTTTCAAAGAAGTTTTAGGTCACAGCAAAGTCACACACAGAATATTAGAGACTCCCACATACTCAACCTCCCTCCCCCTTCCCCACCCCATAGTAAAACTTTAAAAAAAAATGGATGTTAGCATTGTTATAACTATTATACAGAGAGTCAAATATAGCAACTAAACATTGTTAATAGTTTACAGTATAGTTTACAATTTAGATGGTAAACTTTAATAATTTTTTGATGATATTTACCTTACCCTGTGTCCATTATGGTAAAGTAATGAAAAACATTTCCTATGATCACTAAATGCCCCATTTGATCTTTTCTGTTCCTTCCTCATAATCCCTCTGGGGCATATGACACTCCCCTGTCTAGAATCATGGAATGACAAGATTCATAGTTACATGCCCTGGGTATTCTAACCTGCCCTTCCTAATCTACCCACATGTCAAACCTGCACCACCAAACCCAGTAATATCACAACCCATCTGTCCTATCCTTCAATATGCAACTATACTCTATCACTTTATTATAGATTATGTCCATATGGGTGATGGCTCACAACGTACTATTCTCTTTCTCTCCCTTGTTAAGCTGTCTTTCAGACAATGGTTCTCAGAGACTACTCACTTTCTTCAATTCAAATCAGTGAGGTCATATACTGTTCATCCTTCAGTGCCTGGCTTGCTTCACTCAACATAAGGTCTTCAAGATTCATCCATGTTATTCCATGAGTTAGCACTTTGTTCCTTCTTACAGCTGAGTAATATTCCATTGTATGTATGTACCACATTTTGTTTATCCATTCATCTGTTGATGGGCACTGGGGCTGATTCCAACTTTTGGCAATGGCGAACAAGGCAGCTATGACCATTGGTGTGCAAATATCTGTCTGAGTCTTTGCTTTCAGTTCTTCTGGGTATATACCTAGCAGTGGAATTGCTGGATCATATGGAAGATCTATTGTTAGTATTCTGAGGAACCGCCAAACTGTCCTCCACAGTGGCTGGACCATACCACAGTCCCAAGAGCAGTGGATGAGGGTTCCTATTCCTCCACATCCTCTCCAACATTTTGTGGCTGCTATTTTTTTAATACCTGCCATTCTGATGGGTGTAAGAGGGTAACTCATTGTAATTTTGATTTGCATTTCCATGATAGCAAGTGATGTTGAGCATTTTTTCATGTGCTCTCAATTCGGTTCCATTGGTCAGTAGGTCTATCCTTGTGCCAATACCATGCAGTTTTGATCACTGTAGCTTTGTAGTATGTTTTAAAGTCAGATAGTGTGATACCTCCAAATTCATTTTTCTTTTTCAATATGTCTTTGGCAACTCAGGGCCGCTGGCTTCTCCAAGTATATTTTGTGCTTAGTTTTTCCAGTTCCTTAAAAAATACAGTGTTCACTTTTATTGGGGTTGCATTAAATCTGTAGATTAGTTTGGGTAGGATAGACATCTTGATGATGTTTAGTCTTCCTATCCATGAACAGGGAATATTTTTCCATTTATTTAAGTCTTCTTTGATTTCCTTTAACAGTGTTGTGTAGTTTTCTGTATATAAGTCCTTTACATCTTTAGTTAAATTTATTCCTGGGTATTTGAATCTTTTAGTTACTATTGTAAATGGTATTTTTTTCCTGATTTCCTCCTCAGTTTGCTGGTTATTGGTGTATAGAAATGCTACTGGTTTTTGAGCATTGATCTTATAGCCTGCAACATTACTGAACTCCTTTATAAGTTCTAGAAGCCTTGTTGTCGATTTCTCAGGGCTTTCTATGTATAGGATCATGTCATCTGCAAATAATGAAATTTTTACTTCTTCTTTTCCAAACTCGTTGCTTTTTATGTCCTTTTCTTGTCTCAGTGCTCGTGCAAGTACTTCTAAGACAATGTTAAATAGGAGTGGTGATAGTGGACATCCTTGTCTAGTTCCTGAAATCAGAGGGAAGGCTTTTAGGATATCACCATTGAAAATGATGTTAGCTTTGTTTTTTTCATATATACTCTTTATCGTATTCAGAAAGTTTCCATCTATTCCTATCTTTTGTAGTGTTTTTATGAGGAAAGAGTGCTGTATTTTTGTCGAATGATTTTTCTGCATCTATAGAGATGATCACGTGGTTTTTTTCTTTCAATATGTTTTGTGGTGTATTGATTGATTTTCTTAAATTGACCCATCCATGCATACCCGGGATGAAACCCACTCGGTAATGGTGTATAATCCTTTTGATATATTTTTTAATGTGATTAGCAAGTATTTTGTTGGGGATATTAGCCTCTGGGTTCATTAGAGAAATTGGTCTGTAATTTTCCTTTCTTGTGGTATATTTATTTGGTTTTGGTATTAGGGTAATATTGGCATCATAGAATGAGTTAGGCAATATTCCTTCTACTTCTATTTTTTTGGAAGAGCTTAAGTAGAATTGGTGTTAGCTCTTTCTGGAATGTTTGGTAGAATTCAGCTGTGAAGCCATCTGGTCCTGGGCTGTTCTTAGTGGGGAGGTTTTTGATGACTGAATCTCTCTTTACTTGTAATTGGACGGTTGAGTTCATCTATTTCTTCTTTCATCAATGTAGGCTGTTTGTGGGTTTCTAGAAACTTGTCCATTTCCTCTAAATTATCATTCTTGTTGGCATATAATTTTTCAAAATATCCTCTTATGATACTCTTTATTTCTGTGGGGTCAGTAGTGATATCCCCTTGCTCGTTCCTTATTTTATGTATTTGCATCTGTTCTTTGTTTTTCTTTGTTAGTCTGGCTAAGTGTTTGTCAATTTTATTGATATTCTCGAAGAACCAGCTTTTGATTTTGTTTATTGTTTCCAGTGCTTTCTTTTTTTCTTTTTTAAATTTATTTTTATTGTGGGTAAAAATCAAAATTCTCACAATACATACAAAGATTTGCAAAATGATATATAAATATATATGCATATATGTGTATTTGCTTACAAAAATGTTATATATATATATTTTAAGAGGTGCTTAGATTACCCAAAATATTACACGGAACCCACTGGGATTCCCAGTTGGCCACTTGACACTTTTGGGGTAGGGAGGGGATGAGCAGTTGAAATACAGGGGCTTCTTTGGAAGTTGGAGGTTGTCCAGTGCTTTCTTATTCTCTGTTTCATTTAGTTCTGCTCTAATCTTTGTTATTTCCTTCTTTCTACATCCTTTAGGTTTAGTTTGTTGCTGTTTTACCAATTCCTCCAAGTGTGCAGTTAGGTCTTCAATTTTAGCTCTTTCTTCTTTTTTAATATATGAATTTATGGCTTTGAACTTCCCTCTCAGTACTGCTTTCACTGCATCCCATAGGTTTTGATATGTTGTGTTGTCGTTTTCATTCATTTCAAGGTAGTTACTGATTTCTTTTGAGATTTCCTCTTTGACCCACTGTTTGTCTAAGAGTGTCTTGTTTAACTTCCATATCCTTGTGCCTAACCTGTTTCTCTGGGCCTTAGTGATTTCCAATTTCATTCTGTTGTGGTCAGAGAAGTTACTTTGTATAATCTCAATCTTTCTGAATTCATTGAGGTTTTTTCTGTGGCCTAGCATGTGGTCTGTTTATGAATATGTTCCATGTGCACTGGAGACGAATGTAAATCCTGCTGTATTTGGGTGTAGTGTTCTGTATTTGTCTATTAAGTCCAGGTCTTCTAATGTATTGTTGAGTGCCTTAGTTTCTTTATTGATTCTCTGTCTAGATGTTCTATCTAATGATGATAGTGGTGTGTTGAAGTCCCCTGCTATAATTGTAGAGGCATTTATTTGTCCTCTTAGTTTTTCCAGAGTTTGCCACACGTATTTTGAGGCACCCTGATTAGGTGCATAAATGGTGATGATTGTTCTCTCTTCTTGAGAGATTACTCCTTTTACTAATATGTAGTGTCCATCTTTGTCTCTTATAACAGTTTTGTATTTAAAGTCTATTTTGTCTGATATTAGAATAGCTACTCCTGCCTTTTTTTTTTTTTTTTTTTGGCTATTGTAAGCTTGTAAAATTGTTTTCTAGCCATTCACTTTCAGACTCCTTGAATCCCTGCGTCGAAGGTGGGTTTCTTGTATACAGCATATAGAAGGATCATATTTCCTTATCCATTCTGTCTATCTGTGTCTCTTGATTGGTAAATTTAATTCATTAACTTTCAGTGTTATTTCTCATAATGAATTTCTTACTTCAGTCCTTTTTTCTTTCTATTAATGTATGTCATATGTTGTTTTGTTTCTGTTTTTGTCTTTTTAGCTGTTTTTAAACTCTCCTCCAACCCTCTCTCCCTTGATATTTCCTTTTAACTTGTAGAATTTTCTTTAGTATTTCTTGAAGTGCCAGTTTCTTATTGACATACTCTTTTTTTTTTTTTTTACATACTCTCTTAATTTCTGTTTACCTGTGAATATTTTGAACTCTCCATGATTTTTGAATGCCAGTTTTGCTGGATAGAGAATCCATGGCTCAACCTTTTCTTCTTTTAGTTCTTTGACTATGTCATACCACAGTCTTCTTGGCTCCATGGTTTCAGATGACAAACAGCACTTAATCTTATTGTGCTTCTCTTGTATGTGACGGTTCTCTTGCTGCCTTGAGTATTTTCTCTTTGTCTTGGACATTGGACATTTTGACAAGTATTTGTCTTGTATTTGGCCTGTTGGGATTTATACTGTTCGAGGTGTGATGTGCTTCCTGGATCTGCACATCCATCTCTCTCAGTAGGGTTGTGTAGTTTTCAGCCATTATTTCCTTCAACACTCCTTCTGTTCCCTTTCCCTTCTCTTCTCCTTCTGGGATGCCCATAATGTGTATGTTTGTGTGTTTTGTGTTGTCAGTTAAATCCCTGAATCCCTGCTGGATTTTTTCTATTTTTTTGGTCTATCTGTTCTACTATGTGTTTGATTTCAGATGTATTTTCTTCCACATCACTAATTCTTTCTTCTGCCTGTTCAAATCTGCTGTTATGTGAATCCAGCATCTTTTTTTATTTCTTTGTGCCATTGATAACCATCATATCCACTATCCTTTTGTGTGTGTTTACAATTTCTTCAGTATGTTCTCCCAGTGTCTTCTTTATATCCTTAATCTTTTCCTTCCCTTCATTAATTGGTTCATATTTGTTTGGAAATATTTGATTAGTTGTTCAATGTTCTGCATATATTCCTAGGTTTTAGTTTGTTCATTGGATTCGCCCATGTATTCCTTTTTCTCCGTGTGGTTTGTAATTTTTTGTTGCCCTCTAGTCATCATTTTACCTTGTTGGGTTTATTCAGTTGATTATCTTCTCTTTCTCCTCTAGAGTTTTCTTTAGCTGGTGGTTCTGTTTGTGTGTTAAGTTTTCTCTTTGACCCTTTTTCTTCTTATCTTATTTCCTTGCTTCTTTCTATGTCCTCTGCAGGCAAAAGATTAGTGCCAGAGGAATCAAAAGATATGAAAAAAGAGGAAGGATAATAGTAATATTGATAAAAGTTAAAAGGGGGACCAAATAAAACTTAGTGAAATGAATATTTAACTCGTGTAGGCAATGTAGAGTAATAGAAAGAAAAGTGGAGTACCTACAATGGACTGGGTAACCAAATAGAGGAATATATATATATAATGATTTAGAGGGCTAGAATGATGAGGAGGGAGAGAAAGAGTAAAGAGAGGACTAAAAGTAAAAAGCTAATATTAATTTTTAAAAAAGGTGAAAACAAAATAGATAGAATAGAAATTGACACCCTTAAGTTGTGGACTAATGAAAAAAACTTGGTGTCTAAGAACCACAACAGAAAGCAGAAGGCAGAAAGATGAAAGAAAGATAAGAGATAGCTTGGAATACAAAATCAGAATAGACAGAGAATGGGAAATCACTGAAGAAGAAGCACAACAAAGAAGAGGCAAGCTAGCAGTACCTTTAAAAAAAGGAAGGAAAAAAGGGGGGTGAGGAAAGAGGAAAGAAAAGCAAGAGACTACGAATAAACAGAGAAAAACCAAACAACACCACCAGCAAGCAGTCAAACAAAGCTAAGGAGGAAGTGTTCCTTCTAGGGTCCTTGTGGATCCTCTCAGTCTGCTTGTGTTTATCAATCAATTTCCCTGCACGGTTCTATCTGCATGTTTTGAGGCAGATTTTAGGTATTAAACTGAATTAAAAAGAAGAATTCATTTTTTAAAGTGACCATCTTCTTCATCTTTTTTTTTTGTGTGTGTGTGATATAAGGGACCCAAAAGAAGTCCTGTACTAGACAACCTCCTTCACTGAGGGGACCCTAAATATTCTCGTGGAAACTAATCAAGCACTTCCCACTTCCTGGCCTCCCCAGGGGAGCTAAAGCTCTGATCCTTGTCAGTGCAGAGTGATATAATTGGCTGACTTCTCGCCCTCTGGAGCCAAGCCTCAGTGTCAGCGAGCTGCTGAGTAAATCAGGTTTCCTCAGCAGATTCACCTCTCCCCTCAGCCTTGCACTGCTTCAAGCTGGCTTATCTGCTCCCCAAAGCTATGAGGGGGTCAGGCAGCCAAATCCACAGAAATTAAACCCCTCTCCACCATCTGTCAGAACCCACCCTCTTTCAGAGAATGCTCCCCCACACCAGGAGTGCGAGTCACGGGTGTGGGATTTGCAGCTCAAACCAGCCTTTTTCCCTGTGGATGGGGCTCAGCCATCTGTGTTAACCACCATAGGCAGGCTTAAAACTCACGAATCTCTACCGATCACTCCACACCATTGATCTGCCTGCTGCTAGATGTCCCAAGCTTCTTGCTCCATGCACCCACAGCACAGACCCTCAGGCAGGACACTGTCCACAATCAGCCATCCTCAGAGAGCATCAGTGGGTGCTCTCCTAAACCAACACCATGTTGCCTCTCTCCTCCATGTATTCTTAATATCCTTAGTCTCTTTCTTCACTTCATTAAGTTGTTTCACTATATTTGTTTAGACAACTTTGATTAGTTGTTTGATTTTCTGCAACTCTTGCTGGTTTTTAGTTTGTTCATTGGACTGGAAAATGTCTTCCTATTTCTCAGTATGGTTTGTAATTTTTGTTGCTCTCTGGTCATCATTTTCTCATAATGGGTATATTCAGTTGATTAGCTTCTCTCTCCACTCAAGAGTTTTATTTAGCTGGTGGTTCTGTTTGTGTGAAGTTTTCTCCTTGACCCTTTGTTCTTCTTGTTCTATTTCTTTACTGTTTTCTGTGCTCCCTTGCAGGAAAAATGTTATGGCCAGAGGAATCAAAAGAGGTAAGAAAGGATAAAGAATAATAGTAATAATAATAAAAGTTAGAAGAGGGGCCCTATATAACTTAGTAAAATGAATATTTAAATCATGTAGGCAGTGTAAAGTAAAAGGGAAAAAAAGTCAAGTATCTACAATGGAATGGGAAAGCAAGTAGAGAAAAATATACAGAATGATTTGAAAGGGCAGAATGATGAGGAGAGAAATACTAAAGAAAGAGCTGAAATGAAAAATTAATTTAAAAAAAACCGGAACAGGCAAGATAGAAATCAACACCCATGAAGTTGATGACTAATGAAAAAAGGTGGGATGTAAGAACCACAACAGAGAGCAGAAGGTAGAAAGATGAAGGAAGGAAAAGAGATAGCATTGGTAGAAAAAATCAATATACACAGAGAATGGGAATTCAAAGAAGAAGAAGCACAGCAAAGAAGAAACAAACTAGAAGCACCTAATTTAAAAAAATGATTGGGTAGGAAAGAGGAAGGAAAAGCAAGAAACAAAGAAAAACCAAGCAAACAGACAAGCAAGCAGTCAAACAAAGCTAAGGAAGAACAGCATTCCTTCTTGGGCCCTTGTGCAACCTCTCAGTCGGCCTGTGATCATCAATCAATTACCCTTCAGGCTCCTTTCTGCAGGTTTTTAGGCAGATTTTAACGAGTAAACTAAGTTAAAAAAATTTTTAAGGATTCTTTCAAACTTTTTGGAGAAATAAGGGATCCAAAAGAATTTAGTACAACAATGTCTATGTTTTCCCTGTCTTACATTATCAGCTGGATGTTATATATCCTGGTGAATCACTACTCTTAGAGAAGCCAGTAATCGAACTAAGGACCTCATATAACCAAGACAGAAATTCCTGAACTGAGCTAACTTACTAATTGGGTCAGTTTGCTCTTCAGAAAGCTAGTCACAGTTTAATAATTTTGATGATATTTACCATGTCCTGTGTCCATTACTGTAAGGTAATGAAAAACCTTTTGCATGAACACTAAACACCCCATTAGATCTTGGCTGTTCCCTTCCCCCCAGCCCCCCAAGGCACATGACACCACCCTATCCTGACCCATGGACTGTCAAGATTCACAGTTACATGCCCTGGGAATTTGAACCTGCCCTTCCTAATCCACCCACCCACCAGCACTGCACCAACAAACCCAGGAACACCACCACCCATCTACCCCATCCCCCAATATGCAACCACACAGTTAATATGGGGTGGGGAATGGGGGGTGGTTTGGTATCTGGAAGCCTCTGGTACTCTGTGTGTGACTTTACTGTGACCTAAAACTTCTTTGAAAATTAAATGAAAAATTGGGAGACAATGGGGATTGAGAGGGGGAAGGTATCACGGCACACTGGACATCCAATAGCACAGTGATAAAAGGAAAAAAATAATATATATATATATACTTTTTTAAAGGCATTTTTTTAGCTTTTTTCCCCATTTTTTTGAATGTCCCAATCCACTAATTATATTTTGTTTTGTTTTGTTTTGTTTTGTTTTTCATTTGATTTTTTCCTGAGTTTCCTTATGTTTGTCTCTTGCATGCAAGCTTATCATTGTTGTTTCTTTTTCCTATTAAGTGTATTTGATTATTTTACGGACTACATGTTCATGGAGGATTTGGATCACAGAAGGGTTACAATGGGTACTGCAGGGGATTATTGGGGGGGGTGTCTAGTAGGGGGGATTCATGGGAATTAGTTCATCTGAATATACATGAAAGATTTACAAAATTGTTCAAAAGATCAAAAGATGGGACATGGTCATTATGGGTGGATGATCACACAATAAATGAGGGAATCTGAATTCCTATCCTGGAGAGCTCTGTCACAGTCTCCAAGAGAGCAGCAATAGTCCTCTGAGTGCAGGGACAGTGTCTGTCAAAAGAGGATGCCCCACTGGTGAGTTCTTTTTATTGATGACTACCCATATGAGTCTTTGCTCTTGTAACTGAGACTTAGCTTGCTGTTGTGGGGTGCCTAAGGGTTGCCACCTGAGAGCCTCCTTGTTGCTCAAATGTCGCCTCTCTCTAAGCCAAACTCAGCATATGATTGCATTACCTTCCCCCCAACATGGGACATGACTCCCGGGGATGAGCCTCCCTGGCAATGAGGGATTAATACCAAGTGCCAACTGGCAACACAACTAGAGAAAGACCTTGAATCAAAGGGGGTAAAGGTAAAGACAAATGAGTTCAAGTGGCTAAGAGACTTCAAAGAGAGTTGGGAGGTCATCCCAGAGGCAACTATTATGCACAGCTTAGTAGGAGCCCATAGAATATCAAAATGCCTATCACCCCACACAGAGGGGCTTCTAAGAGCTCTGGAGACACCCAGGTCCTATGTAAGGGGGGATAGCCCCAGAGACTGATGCCTTATCAGTAGGCTTTATTTTGGAGTCTGTGCTCCTGAGAGTGACAGAATTAGACTCAAATAAGTCCTCCCTGCACATGGTTCACCAGTCCCTTCTATTCAAATCTACATGTGATGCTGGAGTTTTTAGTATATTTCCAGAGACTGGAGGCTCTGGCTTACCTATGTGCCAGGTATGCGTGGAATCTCAGTGGATCTGCAACTCCTACCCTACAGCTCAATGGACTCATCCAAGTCACCTGGTGAGGAGATAATGATGGGCAATGCCCAGCCCAGGGTATGGAGGGGGCCTGCATCTGCAGGCAGGATCATCTCACCCACCATATCCATGGGATATAAGCCCTCTCTCACTTGGAGGTGGAGTGGACATCACCATCCCAGTCCCCTCAGGTATGGGGGAAGAACTATGGGCTAGAGTGGACTTTATGGTAGTCTGTTGTACACATATGGTGATTCTAACAATAGAAGAAATTATAACAATAAGGTGGAGCCAGTGGCCACTTGACACTTTTGGGGTAGGGAGGGGAAGTGCAGTTGAAATACAGGGTCTTCTTTAGGATTTGGAGGTTGTCCTGAGTACCGTTGTGGCGACGGATGTAGGCCTTTTTAAATCAGCACACACCACTCAGAACTGTGTGGGAGAGAGTGTGGTCTACGATGTGAACTGTGGTCTATGGTTGGTGGCAAGGCCCCAGGATGTGTAAGTCCATTGAGGGTGGTGGGCCACACTTGTGGGAGATGTTTGTTTGGGGTGTGGTGGGAGGTGTGGGGTTGGGCAACATGGGAATCCTGGTGGGTTCTGTGTAATATTTTGGGTGCTCTAAGCACCTCTTAAAATATATTTATATATATAAATAACATTTTTGTAAGCAAATGCACATATATGCATATATATTTATATATCAGTTTACAAATATTGGTATGTATTGTGAAAATTTTGATTTTTACCCACGATAAAAAATAAATAAATTAAAAAAAAAAAAAGAAAGCTAGTCTCTTTCCCCTGTGAAGGTTTTTCTCTCTTGTTCAGCAGGATTTAGCAGGCTGTATTAGCAGATCCCCCTTCCCCTCTTCTGGCCAGCTTTTGTTCCCTTTTTAAATCCAAGTGGGACCCTGATGACTGAGCTCACCTCACTAAAATGGCTTGCAAACCTCTTCTAGACTACCCCCTTCTCCCAAGAGGCCCTAAAAAGGCTTGTGGAAACTTATTAAGCACTACCCACTGCCTGACTCCCTTAGGGGAGTTGAAATACTGATTGTCCTCAGTGTGGAATTATTAAATTGGCTGATTCCACCCTCTTTCAAGTGAAGCCTCTCTATCCCAAGGTGGTTAGGTAAACCAGGCTTCCTCAGCAGATTCGCCTCTCCCCTCAGCCTGATGCCACTTCAAGATGGCTGGTGTGGCCCCCAAAGCTTTAAGGGGGTCTAGACAATCAAGTACACAACACCAAAATGATTTACAAGCCTCTTCTAGACCACCCCTTCCTCCCAGGGTACCCCAAACAGGCTCGTCAAAACTTATTAAACACTTCCCACTGTCTGATTCCCCCAGGGGAGCTGAAATTCTGATAGTCCTCATCAGGGAACTATAAAATTGGCTGAGTCCACCCTCTCGCAAGCCAAGCCTCGAAATCCCAGGACAGCTAGGTAAATCAGACTTCCTTAACAGATTCACCTCTACCCTGAGCCCTGCACCACTTCAAGCTGACTGGTGTGCTCTGTAAAGCTCCAAGGGGGTCCAGGCAACTAAATTCAGAGAAAGGAAATCCCTCTCCACTCTCTGCCAGAACCCTCCCATTCTCAGAGAATGCTCTCTCTCTCCAGGTTGCAGGTAGGAGTCGTGACTTGCCCTAGCCCTTTGCCCTGAGGGTGGGGCTTAGATGCCCCCATCTGTGATTTCCAGCATGGGAAAATCTCACAGTTTTATCTTGAGCAATCCACCTTCCTGTCCAACCCCCTCCAGATTGATGTCCCAAAGGCTCTTGCTCCATGGTCTCCCAGAACAGCCCACTCAGGCAGGATCCTGTCCCCAATTAGCCATCCTCTCCAAGACAGATGGTTAGTGCCCACCTAAACTTATGCCATCTTGTCTGTTGAATCTCCCTGTAGGTTTTATTTGCATTTCCCTATGAGCTAGTGATGTTGAACATCTTTTCATATGCTTTTTTTTGTATTGTATGCTTTATTAATATATATAAATAAAATTGATTTGTTAAAAATTAAAAAGATACAACCATACAAAGCATGCTTTCTTTAGCACAATCTTTACTCTCAAATTTGATGAATCATGTAGATGTAATTAAGGAAAACAGATTGCTTTCTTTAATTCCTTCTAAAAGTCACAATATCAACCTTCATATCTTTGTCCAGAAGTTTCACTGTTTTGTGGATTTTGTGCTGCACAAGTATTCTAGAGAAACTATAGGAAGAAGGAAACACTTACTCATAATTTCTAAGAGGAATTAAAAACAACCAACATTCTCTCAGGGTGTGGGCATCAGTGAAGTCTGTATAAGTCTGAAAAATAAATATTCTAAGAAAAAACATTTTTATTGCTTAAAGTGTGCATATTTTATTACTGAGCAAATGAAAGTTCATCCCATGTCTCTTCATATAAGATTTTGCTTATGTTCTAAGAACTATAAAACCTTATAAGCTTCAAAATATTAAGGATTCCCACAATGAATAATCTAGTTTCATTATTGATTTCTCTATAAATGGGATGTGCACTATTTTTTTTAATTAGATCCAGTCCAGGATCATATACTGCATTTAATTGTCATTGTCTCTTTAGTTTCTCTCTCTTTTTTATTAATTGTGTAAATACATATACATAATAAACTTTACCAGCTCAACCACTCCTCAGTATACAATTCAGTGGGATTAATCATATGTCAAATATTGTACTATTCTAATCAACATCCATTATGAGAGCTTCCAAATCATCTAAAATAGTAATTCTAATACCAGAAATGACTTTCCCCACCATGTGGTTGCTTCATTATCCTTATGTGTGTCACCTTGCCCCATTGAAGCATGTACTTCTACATGCTGCATGAGGGCCTGTACCTCTCTGAGCCATGCAGGGCCCTGTGCCTCTTGGTGCCAGTCTGGGACATCTATTTTTTTCACCAGGAGGTCCCAGGGACTGAAACTTGGTCCTTCATATGGTAAACAGCCCATTGCTTGAGCTACAGTCACTTCCCTGACAGTTTTTTTTTTATTTATTTTTATTGTGGGTAAAAATCAAAATTCTCAAAATACATACAAATATTTGCAAAATGATATATAAATATTTATGCATATATGTGTATTTGCTTACAAAACTGTTATATATATATATATACATATATTTTAAGAGGTGCTTAGATTACCCAAAATATTACACGGAACCCACTGAGATTCCCATGTTGCCCACCTCCCACACCTCCCATCACATCCCACACAAACATCTCCCACAGTGTGGCCCACCACCCTCAATGGACTTACATATCCTGGAGCCTTGCCACCAACCATAGACCACAGTTCACACTGTAGACCACACTCTCTCCCACTCAGTTCTGAGTGGTGTGTGCTGATTTAAAATGGCCTACATCCGTTGCCACAACGGTATTCAGGACAAACTCCAACTCCCAAAGAAGCCCCGGTATTTCAACTGCTCATCCCCTCCCTACCCCAAAAGTGTCAAGTGGCCACTGGCTCCACCTCATTGTTATAATTTCTTGCATTGCTAGAATCACCATATGTGAAAAAGAGAATACCATCAAGTCCACTCTAGTCCATAGTTCTTCCCCCAATCCTGAGGGGACTGGGATGGTGATGTCCACTCCAACTCCAAGTGAGAGAGGGCTTATATCCCATGGATATGGTGGGTGGGATGATCCTGCCTGCAGATGCAGGCCCTCTCCATTCCCTGGGACGGCCATTGCCAATCATTGTCTCCTCACCAGGTGACTTGGATGAGTCCATTGAGCTGTAGGGTAGGAGTTGCAGCTCCACCTAGATTTCATGAACACCTGGCACATAGGTAGGTGGGAGGCTCCAGTCTCTGGAAGTATACCTAAAAACACCAGCATCGCATAGAGGTTTGAATAGAAGGGACTGGTGAACCATGTGAAGGGAGGACCTATTTGAGTCTAATTCTGTCACTCTCAGGAGCACAGATTCCAAAATAGAACCCACTGATAAGGCATCAGTCTCTGGGGTTATCCCCCCTTATATAGGACCAGGGTGTCTCCAAAGCTCTCAGGAACCCCTCTGAGTGGGGTGATAGCCACTTAGATGTTCTATGAGTTCCTACTGAGGTGTGCATAAGAATTACCTCTGGGATGACTTCCCGACTCTCTTTGAAGTCTCTTAGCCACTTGAACTCATTTGACTTTACCATTTCCCCCTTTTATTCAAGGTCTTTTTCCAGTTGTGTTGCCAGTTGGTACTTGGTATTAATCCCTCGTTGCCAGGGAGGCTCATCCCCGGGAGTCATATCCCACGTTGGGGGGAAGGTAATGCAATCATATGCTGAGTTTGGCTTAGAGAGATGCCACATTTGAGCGACAAGGAGGCTTTCAAGTGGCAACGCTTAGGTACCCCACAACTGCAGGCTAAGTCTCATTTACAAGAGCAAAGACTCACAAGAGTAGTCATCAATTAAAAAAAACACATCAGTGGGTCATCATATTTTGACAGGTACTGTCCCTACACTCAGAGGACTATTGCTGCTCCCTTGGAGACTGTGGCAGAGCTCTCCAGGATAGGAATTCAGATTCCCTCATTTATTGTGTGATTATCCACCCATCGTGACCCTGCCCCATCCCCCGATCCTTTGAATGATTTTGTATAACTTTCATGTATATTCGGATGAACCAATCCACACGAAACCGCCCCCAGACAACACCCCTAATAATCCCCCGCAGTACAGATTGTAACCCTTCTGTGATCCAAATCCTCCATGAACTTTTAGTAAATAAAATAATCAAATACACTTACTAGGAAAAAGAAAGAAGTGTGATAAGCTTACATGCAAGAGACAAACATAAGGAAAATCAGGGGGAAAAAAAAAGAGAGAAAGAAAACAAAACAAAATAAAACACAATTAGTGGATTGGGACATTAAAAAATGGCAAAAAACAAAGGAAATGCCTTTAAAATATATATATGTATATATATATTCATTTTTTTTCCTTCCTCTTTTCATTCTTCCTTTTTTTCCTTCCCTTTATCACTGTGTTATCAGATGTCTGCTGTGCCATGACACTTTCCTCCTCTCAATGCCCATTGTCTCCCAATTTTTCATTTAATTTTCAAAGAAGTTTTAGGTCACAGCAAAGTCACACACGGAGTGCCGGAGACTCCCAGATACCAAACCATCCCCCCTTCCCCACCCCATATTAACTCGCCCCCCCCTTTTTTTTGGTTGTCAGCATTGTTATAACTGTTATGCAGATAGCAAAAGATAGCAACTAAACATTGTCAGTGATTTACAGTATAGTTTACAATTTAGATGATACAGTTTAATAATTTTGATGATATTTACCATGTCCTGTGTCCATTACTGTAAGGTAATGAAAAAACTTCCCCATGACCACCAAACAACCCATTAGATCTTGACTGTTCCCTTCTCACCAGCCCCCCAGGGCCCGTGATACCCCCCTCTCCCAACCCTTGGAAAGTCAAGATTCACAGTTACATGCTCTGGGGATTTGAAACAGCCCTTCATAATCCACCCACACCCAGTGCTGCACCACCAAACCCAGGAACACCACCACTCATCTGCCCCATCCCCCAACATGCAACCACACTCTATCCCTTTACCATAGATTATGTCCATATGGGTGATGGCTCAAAGCCTGCTCTTCTCTTACTCTCCTTTGTTAACCTATCTTTCAGACAATGGTTCTCAGAGACTGCTCAATTTCCTCAGTTCAGATCAGTGAGGTCATATAATGTTCGTCCTAGTGCCTGGCTTGCTTCACCCAACATAAGGTCGTCAAGATTCATCCACGTTATTCCATGTGTTAGCACTTTGTTCCTTCTTACAGCTGAGTAATATTCCATTGTATGTATGTACCACATTTTGCTTATCCATTCGTCTGTTGATGAGCACCGGGGCTGATTCCAACTTTTGCCAATGGTGAACAATGCCGCTATGAACATTGGTGTGCATATATCTGTTTGTATTTTGGTTTTCAATTCTTCTGGGTATATAAGCCAACAGTAGAATTGCTGGATCACACGGAAGATCTATTGCTAGTTTTCTGAGGAACCGCCAAACTGTCCTCAACAGTGTCTGGGGAATACCGCAGTCCCACCAGCAGTGGATGAGTGTTTCTATTCCTCCACATCCTCTCCAACATTTAGTGTCTCCTGTTTTTTTAATAGCTGCCATTCTGATGGGTGTAAGATGGTATCTCATTGTAGTTTTGATTTGCATTTCCCTGATAGCAAGTGATGTTGAGCATTTTTTCATGTGCTTTCTAGCCATTTGTATTTCTTCCATGGAGAAGTGTATTTTCAGGTCACTTGCCCATTTTTTATATAGGTTGTGTGTCCTTTTATTTTCGAGGTGTAGGATTTCTTTATATATGCAGGATATTAGGCTCCTATCAGATATATGGTTGCCGAATATTTTTTCCCATTGGGTAGGTTGCCTTTTTATTTTCTTAAAACATCATTAGAGGTGCAGAGGTTTTTAATTTTGAGGAGATCCCATTTATCAATTTTTTCTCTTGCTGCTCGTTCTTTGGCTGTGAAGTCCATGAAACCATTTCCTATTACAAGGTCCTGTAGATGCTTCCCTACATTATCTTCCAAGGTTTTTATGGTTTTGGCTCTTATATTTAGATCTTTGATCCATCTTGAGTTGATTTTTGTATAAGGTGTGAGATGGTATTCTTCTCTCATTCTTTTGGATATGGATATCCAGTTCTCCAAGCACAACTTGTTAAAGAGGCCACTCTCTCCCAACTGAGTGGGTTTCGTGGCCTTGTCAAATATCAGATGACTGTATATGTGAGGATCTATATCAGAACTCTCAATCCGGTTCCATTGGTCAGTAGGTCTATCCTTGTGCCAATACCACGCAGTTTTGATCACTGTAACTTTCTGGTATGTTTTAAAGTCAGGTAATGTGATACCTCCAACTTCATTTTTCTTTTTCAATATATCTTTGGCAATTCGGGGTCTCTTGCCTCTCCAAATATATTTTGTGGTTAGTTTTTCCAGTTCCTTAAAAAATATAGTGTTGACTTTTATTGGGATTGCATTAAATCTGTAGATTAGTTTGGGTAGGATAGACATCTTGATGATGTTTAGTCTTCCCATCCATGAACAGGGAATATTTTTCCATTTGTTTAAATCTTCTTTGATTTCCTTTAACAGTGTTGTGTAGTTTTCTGTATATAAGTCCTTTACATCTTTAGTTAAATTTATTCCTAGGTATTTGATTCTTTTGTTTACTATTGTAAATGGTATTTTTTCCTGATTTCCTCCTCAGTTTGCTCGTTATTGGTGTACAGAAATACTACTGATTTTTGAGCATTGATCTTATAGCCTGCAACATTACTGAACTCCTTTGTAAGTTCTAGAAGCCTTGTTGTCGATTTCTCAGGGCTTTCTATGTATAGGATCATGTCATCTGCAAATAATGAAATTTTTATTTCTTCTTTTCCAATCTGGATGCCTTTTATGTCCTTTTCTTGTCTCAGTGCTCATGCAAGTACTTCTAAGACAATGTTAAATAGGAGTGGTGATAGTGGGCATCCTTGTCTTGTTCCCGATGTCAGAGGGAAGGCTTTTAGGATTTCACCGTTGAAAATGATGTTAGCTTTGGGTTTTTCATATATACCCTTTATCATTTTCAGAAAGTTTCCATCTATTCCTATCTTTTGTAGTGTTTTTATGAGGAAAGAGTGCTGTATTTTGTCAAATGCTTTTTCTGCATCTATAGAGATGATCATGTGATTTTTTTCTTTCAGTTTATTTATGTGGTGTATTACATTGATTGATTTTCTTATATTGAACCATCCTTGCATACCTGGGATGAAACCAACTTGGTCATGGTGTATAATCCTTTTGATATGTTGTTGAATGCGATTAGCTAGTATTTTGTTAAGGATTTTAGCATCTAGGTTCATTAGAGAAATTGGTCTGTAATTTTCCTTTCTTGTGGTATCTTTATTTGGTTTTGGTATTAGGGTAATGTTGGCATCATGGAATGAGTTAGGCAATATTCCTTCTACTTCTATTTTTTGCAAGAGCTTAAGTAGAATTGGTGTTAGCTCTTTCTGGAATTTTTGGTAGAATTCAGCTGTGAAGCCATCTGGTCCTGGACTCTTCTTAGTTGGGAGGTTTTTAATGACTGAGTCTATTTCTTTACTTGTAATTGGGCTGTTGAGTCCATCTATTTCTTCTTTCATCAATGTCGGCTGTTTGTGGGTTTCTAGAAACTTGTCCATTTCCTCTAAATTGTCATTCTTGTTAGCATATAATTTTTCAAAGTATCCTCTTATGATATTCTTTATTTCTGTGGGGTCAGTAGTGATATCACCTTGCTCATTCCTTATTTTATGTATTTGCATCTGTTCTCTCTTTTTCTTTGTTAGTCTGTCTAAGGGTTTGTCAATTTTGTTGGTATTCTCGAAGAACCAGCTTTTGATTTTGTTTATTGTTTCCAGTGCTTTCTTATTCTCTACTTCATTTTGTTCTGCTCTAATCTTGGTTATTTCCTGTTTTCTACTCCCTTTAGGTTTAGTTTGTTGTTGTTTTTCCAATTCCTCCAAGTGTGCAGTTAGGTCTTCAATTTTA
>JAKSZT010054586.1:4895563-4910493 GCA_026826555.1 Tolypeutes matacus
ATATGGTAAACGGGAGCCCTACTGATTGAGCCACAGCCGCTTCCCATCTTTCTTCTTTTTTATATATGAATTTTTGGCTATGAACTTCCCTCTCAGGACTGCTTTCGCTGCATCCCATAGGTTTTGATATGTTGTGTTGTTGTTTTCATTAGTTTAAAGGTAGTTACTGATTTCTTTTGCAATTTCTTCTTTGACCCACTGTTTGTCTAAGAGTGTTTGTTTAACTTCCATATCCTTGTGCCTAACCTGTTTCTCTGGCCCTTGTTGATTTCCAACTTATTTCCGTTGTGGTCAGAGAAATTACTTTGTATAATCTCAATTTTTTGAATTCATTGAGTGTTGTTTGTGGCCTAGCATGTGGTCTATTTTGGAGTATGTTCCATGTGCACTGGAGAAGAATGTAAATCCCGGTGTATTTGGGTGTAGTGTTCTGTATATGTCTATTAAGTCCAAATCTTCTAATGTATTGTTGAGTGCCTTAGTTTCTTGAGTGATTCTCTCCTTGATGTTCTGTCTATTGATGATAGTGGTGTGTTGAAGTTCCCTGTTATAATTGTAGAGGAATTTATTTCTCCTCTTAGTTTTTCCAGAGTTTGCCGCACGTATTTTGAGGCACTTCGATTAGGTGCGTAAATGTTGATGATTTTTCTCTCTTCTTGAGAGATTGCTCCTTTTACTAATATGTAGTGTCCATCTTTGTCTAATACAATAGTTTTGCATTTAAAGTCTATTTTATCTCATATTAGAATAGCTACTCCTGCCCGTTTTTGGCTATTGTTAGCTTGTAAAATGGTTTTCCAGCCATTCACTTTCAGCCTCCTTGAATCCCTGGGTCGAAGGTGGGTTTCTTGTAGACAGCATATAGATGGATCATATTTTCTTACCCATTCTGCCAATCTGTGTCTTTTGATTGGTGAATTTAATCCATTAACATTCTGTGTTATTACTCGTAACGAATTTCTTACTTCAGTCATTTTTCCTTTGGGTTAATGTATGTCATATGTTGTTTTTTTTCTCTTTTTGAGTTTTCAGTTGTTTTTAAACTCTCCTCCAACTCTCTCTCCTTTGTTTTTCCCTTTCAACTTGTAGAGATTCCTTTAGTATTTCTTGAAGTACTGGTTTCTTCTTGACATACTCTCTTAATTGTTGTTTATCTGTGAATATTTTGAACTCTCCATAATATTTGAATGCCAATTTTGCTGGATAGAGAATTTCTGGCTGGAAGTTTTTTTCTTGTATTGTTTTGACTATGTCATACCACTGTTCTTGCCTCCATGGTTTCAGCTGAGAAATCAACACTTAATCTTTTTGTGCTTCCCTTGTATGTGATGGTTCTCTTTTCTCTTGCTGCCTTGAGTATTTTCTCTTTGTCTTGAGCATTGGACAATTTGACAAGTATATGTCTTGGAGTTGGCCTGTTGGGATTTATACTATTTGGGGTGCGCTGTGCTTCCTGGATCTGCACATCCATCTCTCTCAATAGAGTTGGGAAGTTTTCAACCATAACTGCCTTCAACACTCCTTCTGTTCTCTTTCCCTTCTCTTCTACTTCTGGGATGCCCATAATGCGTATGTTTGTGTGTCTTGCATTATCGGTTAATTCCCTGAGACCATACTTTATTTTTTCTATCTTTTTGTCTATCTTTTCTACAATCTCTTTGATTTCAACTGTATTGTCTTCCATATCACTAATTTTTCCTCTGCCTGTTCAAATCTGCTGCCATATGAATCCAGCATCTTTTTCATTTCTTGACTTGTGCCTTTGTTCGCCATCATATCCTTTACCTTTTTAGGTGTGTTAGCTATTTCTTCAATATGTTCTCCCAGTGACTTCTTTATATCCTTAATCTCTTCCTTCAGTTCTTTAAGTTGGTCCATATTTGTTTGGATAGCTTTGATTAGTTGTTCGATGTACTGCATTGTTTCCTGGTTTTTATTTTGTGCATTGGACTGGTCCATGTTTTCCAGTTTCTCAGAGCCATTTGTATTTTTCTGTTGCCCTCTGGTCATCATACTTTCTTGATGGGTTTGTTCAGTTGATTAGCTTTTCTCTATGCTCTAGAATTTTATTTAGCTGTTGATTCTGCGTGTGAGTTTAATTTTCTCTTTGTTAGTTTTTCTTCTTATTTTTTTTCCTTGCTTCTTTCTGTGTTCCCTTGAAGGGAAAAGGTTGGGGCCAGAGGAATCAAAAGATGTAACGAAGGCTGAAGGATAATAGAAATATTGATAAAAGTTAGAAGAGGGGAAAATGAGACTTAATGAGATGTATATTTAACTTGTGTATGCAGTGTAGAGTACTAGGAATAATTATGGAGTTCCTACAATGGACTGGGAAAACAAATGGAGGAATATATATTTAGTGATTTAGAAGTCTAGAATTATGAGGAGGGAGAGGAATAGTAATGAAAGGCCTGAAAGGAAAAAGTTAATACTAATAATAAAAAAAGAAAAAAGAAGAAGAAGAAAACAAAATAGATGGGATAGAAATTGACACCCTTAAGTTGTGGGCATATGAAAAAATGTAGTCTCTAAGAGCCACAACAGAAAACAGAAGGCAGAAAGATGCAGGAAGGATAAGCGATAGTTTGTAATACAGAATCAATATATACAGCGAGTGGGAAAGTACTGAATATGATGCCCAGCAAAGAAGCGACAATCTGGCAGCACCTATTTAAAAAAAAAAATAGAAGGAAAAAGGAAGGGGAGAGGAAAAAGGAAATAATAGCAATAGACCAGAAAGTAACAGAGAGAAACCAAAGATCCACACAGGCAAGCAGTCAAACAGAGCTAAGGGGGGTCAATGATTCCCCTAGGGTCCACGTGGATCCTTCCTTTCTTCTTGTGTTTTATCAATGAATTTCCTCACAGGGTTCTATATGCAGTTCCTGAAGCAGCTTTTAGCTATTAAACTAAATTAAAAAGAATTTATTTTTCATTTGTTGAGGTGACCTCACTTTTTTTTTTTTTTTTTAGCCAAATGCAGGACCCAAAATAATTCCTCCTCTAGACCAACCCCCTTACGGAAGGGACCCTAGCTGGGCCCTTGGAAATTAATCAAGCACGTCCCACTTTCCGGACTCCCCAGGTTAGCTGAAGCTCTGATGTTAGTCAGTGAGGAGTGCTAAACATGGCGGATTCCGCCCCTTCTGGCCCTGAGCTCGAGCGTCACCGGGCTGCTCAGTAAATCAGTTTGAGTGCAGATTCGCGTCTGCTCTCAGCCTGATGCTGCTTCAGGTCGGCTTATCTGCTCCCCAAAGCTATGGGGCAGTGCAGGCAGCCAGATCGATGCCTAAAAATCTAAAATACCGTTCCCTGTCTTCCAACAGAACCCTCCCTTTTTTGGGAAGTGCCCCTTCCTCCTGGCTCTGCAGCGGCCCGGGTCTTATCCCTGGGTGCCTAGGGAAATCAGCTGCCTTTCCCGACCAAAATTCCCCCTCTGGTTCACCGGGTGCTGATTAGCTCGTTTGCTCTGTTCACACAAGGTCCAAGGGGCGCCAGGCGGCCATATCCCTAGAAAATAAAACTTTTTCGCCCTGCCTACAGCTCCAAATGGCCGTTTTATTTAATTTTATTTTTTTTCTCCCTTACCGCGGGGCTCTGCCCCTTCTGCCAACCTCTACCGGCAACCTCGAAACTCACGAATCTCCACCGTTCAGTCCACGCCGCCGATCCGTGCAGATAGATGTCCCAAGCTTCTCACTCCACGCGTGCACAGCAAAGACCCGCGGGCAGGACCCTGTCCACAATCCGCCTTGCTCTGGGAGCTTGCAGTCTGCACCCTCCTACACTAACGCCATCTTGGCCCTTTCATATGCTTTTTAAACATTTGTATTTCCTGTTTGGAAAAGTGTCTATTCAGATCTCTTACCCATTTTTTAAATGGCTTGTTTTTCTTTTTCTTTTGTTTTTCTGTTTGAGATGTAAGATTTCCTTTTATATGCTGGATATTAGACCCTTATTGGATAAGGAGATCCAAGATATATTCCCCATTGCGTTGGCTGCCTTTTCCTTTCTTGACATAGTTCTTTGAAGCCAAATGTTTTTAATTTTGATGAGATCCCATTTATCTATTTTTTTTCTGTTATTGATTGCAATTTGAGTGCAGAGTTTCTGAAAGCATTTACTTCTACAAGATCTAATAGATGCTTCCCTACATTATTTTCTAGGATCTTTATGTTCTGGCTCTTACATTTAGGTCTTTTATCTACCTGGAGTTAATTTTTGTGTAGGGTATGTGATAGTTATCCTCTCTCATTATTTTGGATAAGAATATCCAGTTCTCTCAATAGCATTTGTTGAAGAGACTATTCTGTCCCAGTTGAGTGGTTTTGGTGGCCTTTTGAATATCATTTGGCTGTATATATGCAGGTTGTATTAGTCAGGGTTCTCTCGGGAAACAGAATCAGGAAATATCTGTGAATTATATGGAACTCTAAAAGAGTCTCTCACACGACCGTGGGGATGCACAAGTCCAGGTTCCTCAGGCAAGCTGCAAACCAGGGGCTCCGATGAAAGCCCGATGAAAGGTTGTTGATGATTCTCTGGGAGAAGTTGCCTGTCCATTGACGAGCTAGGAAATTCTCTCTGAATGTTGAAATAACTTCCACTTTTAAGTCATTCAACTGATTGGATAAAAGCACCACCCATTGATAATGTAATCTCCCTGATTGATGCAGATGTAATCAGCCATCCACGCAGTAAACTCACTGGTGATTGAAGTCCATAAATGTTCTTGTATTACAATTAGCCCAGTGCTTGCTGGAACAAACACCTGGACACAACTACTTGGCCGAATTGACACATTAGCCTAACCATCACAGTCCACCCCTTGTCAACTCGGCAATCATACACATTACTCTAAACCATACTTAGTCTCTAAGTAAAAACAATAACAGACAAGCATACATATATATTTCTGCCTAACAATGTTCAACTCCCCTGCGTACAACCAGAAATACATTAATTCCCTACAGAACAGGGTGCAACTCCTTGGATGATAGTCACTCTTAAACTTGACATCCTTAAATATTATGATGTGGGATTAATAGAAATTTTCATGATAGGGGAAAAGATCAGGGAAGAAAACAAAGAAATTCATTTTGTGTACATATACAATCATATTCATAACGTAACATGGAAGAAGGGTTCATGACCATTACAGTCCTCGTTTCTGTAACTGGTCATGTGGTCAAAGTTCATATTTATCACTACCTTCTTCCACTACCCATTCCATGTTCCCGTTACCTTCAGCAAGCACTTCAGCTGGCCATGGTTCTTTGCCTGGTGGGGTGACCCAAACTTTCATTCCCAAAGATTCTGGGCCATTGTTAGTCCTGCTTGAATTGGTTTGTTGCAATTTTCCATTGACTTACTCACAGGGCATGGCAGGACTAGGAGATGCCCTAAAGGATCCCATGCATTCCAGGCAAACTCTTCTTTACCCCCATTATGTAGATGTAGTCCTATTTCCCCTTGATAGTCAGGATCAATCACCCCAGCCAGTACAGTAATTCCCTTCTTTGCCTGTTGATTCACAGGTAAGAGGAGCCCAAAGTGGCCAGGTGGCAGTTTTAACTTCCAGTTCAATGGAATCACTGTTATGTTCCCAGGTGGCAGCACTCCTCCTCTTGGAACTAAAACCTGTAGACCAGCAGAGTTGAAGGTTTCAGGGACAGGAAGCAAAAATTTTCCTAGTTGGTCACTAGGGGTAATAGTGAGTGGTGCCACTCCCATTTCCACTGCTTGATTCCTGGACCCATGAATCCTGGCTATGGGAGAAACAGCACCATAGAGAGGACGCTGATTCAGAGCATACACAGCATCCTGGAGAACATTGCCCCAGCCCTGCAAGGTATTGCCACCTAGTTGGCATTGTAATTGAGTCTTCAAAAGGCCATTCCAACGTTCTATTAATCCAGCTGCTTCAGGGTGATGGGGAACATGGTAAGACCAGTGAATTCCATGGGCATGTGCCCATTCCCGCACATCATTTGCTGTGAAATGGATTCCTTGATCAGAAGCAATGCTGTGTGGAATCCCATGGTGGTAGATAAGACATTTGGTAAGTCCACGGATGGTAGTTTTGGAAGAAGCATTGTGTGCTGTAAATGCAAACCCATAGCCAGAGTATGTGTCTATTCCAGTTAAAACAAATCGCTGCCCCTTCCATGATAGAAGTGGCCCAATGTAGTCCACCTGCCACCAGGTAGCAGGCTGGTCACCTCGAGGAATGGTGCCATATCTGGGGCTGAGCGTGGGTCTCTGCTGCTGGCAGATTAGGCATTCAGCAGTGGCTGTAGCCAGGTTAGCCTTGGTGAGGGGAAGTCCATGTTGCTGAGCCCATGCATAACCTCCATCCCTACCTCCATGGCCACTTTGTTCATGAGCCCATTGGGCAATGACAGGAGTGGCTGAGGAAAGAGGTTGAGCATTAGCCACAGAGTGGGTCATCTTATCCACTTGATTATTAAACTCTTCCTCTGCCGAACTCACCCTCTGGTGAGCATTCACGTGGGACACAAATATGTTCATGCTTTTTGCCCACTCAGAAAGATCTATCCACATAGCTCTTCCCCAGACCTCCTTGTCACCAATTTTCCAATCATGTTCCTTCCAGGTCCCTGACCATCCAGCCAAATCATTGGCAACAGCCCATAAATCAGTGTACAAACACACCTCTGGCCATTTCTTCCTCCAAGCAAAATGAACAACTAAATGCACTGCTCGAAGCTCTGCCCACTGGGAGGATTTGCCCTCACCGCTATCCTTCAAGGATGTCCCAGAAAAGGGCTGCAGTGCCGCAGCCGTCCACTTTCGGGTGGTATCTGCATATCGTGCAGAACCATCTGTAAACCAGGCCCGAGTTTTCTCATCCTCAGTCAACTGATTGTAAGGGAGTCCCCAAGAGGCCAAAGCTGTGGGCTGGGAAAGAGAAGGTAACACGGTAGGGGTGCTGACCATGGGCATTTGGGCCACTTCCTCATGTAACTTACTTGTGCCTTCAGGACCTGCTCAAGCCCTATCTCATATATACCACTTCCACTTTATTATGGAGTGCTGCTGTGCATGCCCAACTTTATGGTTTGGTGGGTCAGGCAATACCCAGCTCATGATAGGCAACTCAGGTCTCATGGTAACTTGATGGCCCATGGTTAAGCGTTCAGTCTCTACTAAGGCCCAGTAGCAAGGCAAAAGCTGCTTTTCAAAAGGGGAGTAGTTATCTGCAGAGGATGGCAAGGCTTTGCTCCAAATTCCTAAGGGTCTGCATTGTGATTCCCCTAGAGGGGCCTGCCAAAGGCTCCAGACAGCATCTCTACTTGCCACTGAAACTTCCAGCACCATTGGATCTGCTGGATCATATGGTCCAAGTGGCAGTGCAGCTTGCACAGCAGCCTGGACCTGTCGCAGGGTTTCCTCTTGTTCCAGTCCCCAATCAAAACTAGCAGCTTTTCTGGTCACTCGGTAAATGGGCCACAGTAACACACCCAAATGGGGAATGTGTTGTCTCCAAAATCCAAAGAGGCCAACTAAGCGTTGTGCCTCCTTTTTGGTCATAGGAGGGGCCAGGTGCAGCAGCTTATCCTTTACTTTCGAAGGGAAATCTCGACAGGCCCCACACCACTGGACACCTAGAAATTTCACTGAGGTGGAAGGACCCTGTATTTTTGTTGGATTTATCTCCCATCCTCTCTCACGCAAATGCCTTACCAATAAATCTAGAGTCTTTGCTACTTCTTACTCAGTAGGTCCTATCAACATGATATCATCAATATAATGGACCAGTGTGTTGTCTCGTGGGAGGGAGAGACGATCAAGGTCCCTGCGGACAATATTACTACATAGGGCTGGAGAGTTGATATACCCCTGAGGCAGGACAGTGAAAGTATACTGCTGGCCTTGCCAGCTGAAAGCAAACTGTTTCTGGTGGTCCTTACTAATGGCAATTGAGAAAAAAGCATTTGCCAGATCAACAGCTGCATACCAGGTACCAGGGTAAGTGTTGATTTGCTCAAGCAATGATACCACATCTGGGACAGCAGCTGCAATTGGAGTCACCACCTGGTTAAGTTTACGATAATCTATTGTCATCCTCCAAGATCCATCTGTTTTCTGCACAGGCCAAATAGGAGAGTTGAACGGGGATGTGGTGGGAATCACCACCCCTGCATCCTTCAAATCCTTGATGGTGGCACTAATCTCTGCAATACCTCCAGGAATCTGGTATTGCCTTTGATTTACTATTTTGCTAGGCAGGGGCAGTTCTAGAGCCTTCCACTTGGCCTTTCCAAACATAATAGCCCTCACTCCATGAGTCAGGGATACAATGTGGGGATTCTGCCAGTTACTGAGTATGTCTATTCTAATTATGCATTCTGGAACTGGAGAAATAACCACAGAATGGGTCTGGGGACCCACTGGACCCACTGTGAGATGGACCTGAGCTAAAACTCCATCAACCACCTGACCTCCATAAGCCCCTACTCTGACTGGTGGACCACAGTGGCGTTTTGGGTCTCCTGGAATTAATGTGACTTCTGAGCCAGTGTCTATAATCCCTGAAATGTCTGATCATTTCCTTTTCCCCAATGCACTGTTACTCTGGCAAAAGGCCGTAGGTCTTCCTGGGGAAAGGTGGGAGGAAGATTAACTGTATAAATTTTTGGCTGTTTAACAGGATCCTTCCCCAAGGGGACCCGGTCTTCCCCTCATTCAAGGGGCTCTGGGTCTGTAAACTGTCTCAAATCTAGGAACTGATTAAGGGGCCGTGATTCTCTGTATCTGTAATTAGAGTTAGGATTTTGTTCATTTGACCTAGAACTCTTCTGCTTATACAGATCCAGAAGAAATCTAGTAGACTGTCCGTGTATTTCACTTCTGGGTATCCCATGATCTATTAACCAACGCCATAACTCCATGCGACTCAGGCTATTCTGTGTGCTGTTTTGAATCTGTCTTTCATTGCGGTAGCCACGCCTACCTTGGCTTTGGCGATTAACTGCCGATACTTGACTTTTACCGGGCCTTGATCCGATCATCCCCATAATATTTAAGGATTCCAATTCCATTACAGCCCCCCCCCCTACAGTAATATCTGGACTGCAGAGAAGAGCAACCACAGAGCTCTTCAGAGAAGATGGAGTTAGTCTTACAAATTTATTCCTCACAGTCCTGGTTAAAGGTGTGTCCTCTGGATATTCCTGGGGTGGGTGGGCAGGTCTCAAGTGGTAAATCCATTCTAGCATTCCAATCTCTCTAAGCCTTTGAATCCCCTCATCTACCGTATGCCACGGCAAATCAGGCATCTCAACATCAGACATGCTAGGCCATCGTTTGGTCCATGCTTTAGTCAGCCACCCAAACAAACTGTTAGAGCCCTTTCTAACCCCTCGTGCTACAGCGTTGAATCCAGAATTTCTGCTTAGTGGGCCCATATCAATAAATTCAGCCTGATCCAACTTTATATTCTTTCCACCATTATCCCATACCCTTAGTATCCATTCCCACACATATTCCCCTGATTTCTGTCTATATAAGTTGGAAAACTCATGCAGTTATTTCAGAGTATAGCATACTTCCTCATGGGTCACACTTTGTATTTCACCTTTGGGGGCTTGTTGTGATTTTAATCTAGTAATGGGTCTCGAAGACAAGAGGGGTGGGGGGTCTGGGTAAGGAGAAGTATTAGAGATGTCTTGCAGGCTCCTGACCTGAGGGCATTCCTTTGCATTTTCTTCTGGTGAGAGAGGATTATTCTCTTCAGGCAGGGGTTGGAAGACAGATTCCTCAGACTGGAAGTTGGACCATGCATGCTGGAGATTGGTTGGTACCTGCCTCGTGGCTTGGGAGAGGTACAGATTCTCTGGGGCAAGGTGGAGGCTGGGCAGTGCAGGCTTCCATTTGGCTTGTACCCACCTCAGGGCTGGAAGGAAGTCCAGACTCCCTGAGTCAGGCTGGAGGCTGGATGATACAAGGTTGAGAAGGTGTGATCTCCACAGGGCAGGCCATCACAGGTTTATCTGGTAAAGTCCCAGCAGAATTTAGGGTTCCAATGTCTCCACCAATATCATCATCATCCCATATGTCTCTGTCCCAATCCATGCCTTCACTTTAATTGCAGAAACCCTGCGAGGTTGAGATTTTAGTTTCCTCTGTAATTCTGCTACTCATACAATGAGAGACTGGGTTTGATTCTCACATATCTCAAGTCTGTGGCTACAGGAGACAAGATTATCTTTCAAGGCACAAGTAGAAACTTTCATATCATTCATGCGTCATTTAAGTTTCAAAATTGAAGACTTTAGCTCATCCCTTTCTTTTGTAACTGTATCCAGAGTATCTAGGAGGAGCCAGCCAACATCATTATATTTTTTTACTCCACAAAATTCTGCTAAAGTGTTGAAAACACTCTCACCCAGATCCTTCCTTCTTATTAGCGTGGAAGTAGGGGAATCCAATGATGTTATTTTGCGTATCTCTATTGCCAGCTCACACCATGGACTGTTAGCAACCTCATTATTGGAAAGGGAGTCATTGGTACCCGTGAGTCCAATTAGAGTGGAGAGCCACCTCAGACATCCCATGTTTAAGACTCTGTTCCTCAAGAACCACTCCAGGTACCAGCTGTATTAGTCAGGGTTCTCTCGGGAAACAGAATCAGCAGGAGATATCTGTGAATAATATGGAACTCTAAAAGAGTCTCTCACGCGACCATGGGGACTCACAAGTCCAGGTTCCTCAGGCAAGCTGCAAACCAGGGGCTCCGATGAAAACCGGATGAAAGGTTGTTGATGATTCTCTGGGAGAAGTTGCCTGTCCAATGACGAGCTGGGAAATTCTCTCTGAATGTTGAAATCACTTCCACTTTTAAGTCATTCAACTGATTGGGTAAAAGCACCACCCATTGATAATGTAATCTCCCTGATTGATGCAGATGTAATCAGCCATCCACGCAGTAAACTCACTGGTGATTGAAGTTCATAAATGCTCTTGTATTACAATTAGCCCAGTGATTGCTGAAACAAACACCTGGACACAACTACTTGGCCAAGTTGACACATTAGCCTAACCATCACAGATGCCTATGTATTTTTTGCATTTTGTGTTGTTGGTTCTGTCCTGTGTATGTTTTTGCATTTTGTGTTGCTGGTTAAATCCCTGAGTTCCTCCTGGATTTTTTGTATCTTTTTTATCTATCTGTTCTACTATCTGTTTGATTTCCAATGTATTGTCTTCCACATCACTAATTCTTTCTTCTGCCTGTTCAAATCTGCTGTTATGTGAATTTAGCATCTTTTTGATTTCTTGCATTGTGCCATTGATCACCATCACATCTGTTATCTTTTTATGTATGTTTACAATTTCTTCAGTATGTTCTCCCAGTTTCTTCTTAATATTCTTAATCTCTTCCTTCACTTCATTAATTTGGTCCATGATATTTGTTTGGAAAGCTTTGATTAGTTGTTCAAAGTTCTGCATCTCTTCCTGGTTTTTAATTTGTTTAATGGACTGGTCCATGTCTTCCTGTTTCTCCTTGTGGTTTGTAATTTTTTGTTGCCCTCTAGTCATCATTTTATCTTGATGGGTTTATTCAGTTGATTAGTTTATCTCTTTGCTCTAGAGTTTTATTTAGCTGTTGGTTCTGTGTCTGTGTTAAGTTTTCTCTTTGTCACTTTTCTTCTTATTTTATTTTCTTCCTTCTTTCTATGTTCCTTTGAAGGCAAAAGATTAGGGTCAGAGGAATCCAAACATGTGAGAAATGAAGAAGGATAATAGTAATATTGAAAAAAGTTAGAAGAGGGGCCATATAAGACTTAGTAAAATGAATATTTAACTCATACAGGAAGTGTAGGGTAATAGGAGAAAAGGTGGAATACCTACGATGAACTGGGAAACCAAATAGAGGAAAATATATATAATGATTTAGAAGGCTTGAATGATGAGGAGAGGGAGAAAGAGTAAGAAAGGACTGAAAGGAAAAAGTTAATAGTAATAAAAAAATGAAGAAAACAGAATTGATAGAATAGAAATTGAAACCCTTGAAATTGTGGGTTAATGAAAAAATGTGGTATGTAAGAACCACAACAGAAAATGGAAGGCAGAAAGATGAAGGAAGGAAAAGAGGTAGCATTGGAAGACAAAATCAATAGACAGAGAATGGAAAATCACTGAAAAGATAGGCGGCCAAGATGGCGTTAGTGTAGGAGGGCGCACACTGCAAGCTCCCAAAGCAAGGCGGATTGTGGACGGGGTCCTGCCGGGGGGTCTGTGCTGTGCACCCGTGGAGTGAGAAGCTTGGGACATCTATCTGCGCCGATCAACGACGTGGACAGAACGGTGGAGATTCGTGAGTTTTGAGGCTGCCGGTGGAGGTTGGCACAGGCGGCTGAGCCCCGCGGTTACGGAAAAAAAAAATTAAACGGCCATTTTGAGCCGTGGGCAGGGCGAAAAAGTTTTATTTTCTGGGGATCTGGCTGCCTGGCGCCCCTTGGAACTTGTGTGAACAGAGCAAACGAGCTAATCAGCACCCGGTGAACCAGAGGGAGGATTTTGGTCGGGGGACGCAGCTGATTTCCCTAGCCACCCAGGGATAAGACCCGGGCCACTGCAGAGCCAGGAGGAAGGGACACTTCCCAAAAAAGGGAGGGTTCTGTTGGAAGACAGGGAAGGGTATTTTATATTTTTAGACATCGATCTGCCTGCCTGCACCGCCCCATAGCTTTGGGGAGCAGATAAGCCGACCTGAAGCAGCATTAGGCTGAGAGCAGACGCGAATTTGCACTCAAACTGATATACTGAGCAGCCCGGTGGTGCTGGAGCTTGGCACCAGAAGGGGCAGAATCCACCATCTTTAGCACTCCTCACTGACTAACATCAGAGCTTCAGATAACCTGGGGAGTCCGGAAAGTGGGGCGTGCATGATTAATTTTCACGGGCCCAGCTAGGGTCCCTTCTGTAAGGGGGTTGGTCTAGAGGAGGCATTATTTTGGGTCCTGCATTTGGCTAAAAAAAAAAAAAAATTAAAAAAAAAAAGTGAGGTCACCTCAACAAATGAAAAATAAATTCTTTTTAATTTAGTTTAATAGCTAAAAGCTGCTTCAGGACCTGCATATAGAACCCTGTGGGGAAATTCATTGATAAACACAAGTAGGCAGGAAGGATCCACGTGGACCCTAGGGGAATCATTGACCCCCCTTAGCTCTGTTTGACTGCTTGCCTGTGTGGATCTTTGGTTTCTCTCTGTTACTTTCTGGTCTATTGCTATTATTCCCGTTTTCCTCCCCCCTTCCTTTTTCCTTCTATTTTTTTTTTAAATAGGTGCTGCCAGCTTGTCGCTTATTTGCTGGGCTTCTTATTCAGTAATTTCCCACTCGCTGTATATATTGATTCTGTATTACAAACTATCGCTTATCCTTCCTGTATCTTTCTGCCTTCTGTTTTCTGTTGTGGCTCTTAGAGACAACATTTTTTCCTAGGCCCACAACTGAAGGTTGTCAATTTCTATCCCAACAATTGTGTATTCTTCTTCTTCTTTTTGATTTTTTTTATTAGTATTAACTTTTTCCTTTCAGACCTTTCTCTACTATTTATCTCCCTCCTCATAATTCTAGCCTTCTAAATCACTATATATATATATTCCTCCATTTGTTTTCCCAGTCCATTGTAGGAATTCCATATTTTTTCCTAGTACTCTGCACTGCCTATTCAAGTTAAATATTCATCTCATTAAGTCTCATTTTGCCCCTCTTCGAACTTTTATCAATATTTCTATAATCCTACTGCCTTCCTTACATCTTTTGATTCCTCTGGCCCTAACCTTTTGCCTTCAAGGGAACATAGAAAGAAGCAAGGAAATAAAATAAGAAGAAAAACTGCAAAAGAGAAAACTTAACACACACGCAGAACCAACAGCGAAATAAAATTCTAGAGCATAGAGAAAAGCCAATCAACTGAACAAACCCATCAAGATAATATGATGACCAGAGAGAAACAGAAAAATACAAATGACTCTGAGAAACTGGAAAACATGGACCAGTCCAGTCACAAAATGAAAACCCGGAAGCAATGCAGTACATCGAACAACTAATCAAAGCTATCCAAATAAATATCATGGACCAACTTAAAGAACTGAAGGAAGAGATTAAGGATATAAAGAAGACACTGGGAGAACATACTGAAGAAATAGCTAACACACCTAAAAAGGTATTGGATATGATGGCGAACAAAGACACAAGTCAAGAAATGAAAAGGACGCTGGACTGACATGGCAGCAGAATTGAACACGCAGAGGAAAGAATTTGTGATATGGAAGACAATACAGTTGAAATCAAAGAGATTGTAGAAAAGATAGACAAAAAGATTGAAAAAATCCAGTATGGTCTCAGGAAATTAACCGATAATGCAAGAAGCAAAAACATACACATTATGGGCATCCCAGAAGGAGAAGAGAAGTGAAAGGGAACAGAAGGAGTGTTGAAGGGAGTTATGGCTGAAAACTTCCCAACTCTATTGAGAGAGATGGGTGTGCAGATCCAGGAAGCACAGCGCACCCCAAATAGTATAAATCCCAACAGGCCAACTCCAAGACATATACTTGTCAAAATGTCCAAAGCTCAAGATAAAGAGAAAATACTCAAGGCAGCAAGAGAAAAGAAAACCATCACATATAAGGGAAGCACAATAAGATTAAGTGTTGATTTCTCAGCTGAAACCATGGAGGCAAGAAGACAGTGGTATGACATAGTCAAAACACTAAAAGAAAAAAACTTCCAGCCACGAATTCTCTATCTAGCAAAATTGGCATTCAAAAATGATGGGGAGTTCAAAATATTCACAGATAAACAGCAATTAAGAGAATATGTCAAGAAGAAACCAGCACTTCAAGATATACTAAAGGAATCTCTACAAATTGAAAGGAAAAAACAAAGGAGAGA
>JAKSZT010054586.1:4910893-4969057 GCA_026826555.1 Tolypeutes matacus
AGAGAAAGGAAAAAAAATGAATATATATATATATATTTTTTAAAGGCATTTCCTTTGCTTTTTTGCCCATTTTTTGAATGTCCCAATCCACTAATTATATTTTATTTTGTTTTGTTCTTTGTTTGATTATTTGTTTTTTTTTCCTTCTCTGTTTTTTTTTTCCCCCTGAGTTTCCTTATGTTTGTCTCTTGCATGTAAGCTTATCACACTTGTGTCTTTTTCCTAGTAAGTGTATTTGATTATTTTATGGACTAAATGTTCATGGAGGATTTGGATCACAGAAGGGTTACAATGGGTACTGCGGGGGATTTTTGGGGGGGGTGTTCGTGGGGATTGGTTCATCCGAATATACATGAAAGATATACAAAATCATTCAAAGGATTGGGGGATGGGGCATTCAAAAAATGGATAATCACACAATAAATGAGGGAGTCTGAATTCCTAGCCTGGAGAGCTCTGTCACAGTCTCCAAGGGAGCAACAATAGTCCTCTGAGTGTAGGGACAGTTCCTGTCAAAATAGGATGACCCACTGATTTTTTTTTTTTATTGATGACTACCCTTGTGAGTCTTTGCTCTTGTAAATGAGACTTAGCCTGCAGTTGTGGGGTGTCTAAGGGTTGCCACCTGCGAGCCTCTTTGTTGCTCAAATGTGGCCTCTCTCTAAGCCAAACTCAGCATATGATTGCATTACCTTCCCCCCAACGTGGGACATGACTCCCGGGGATGAGTCTCCCTGGCAATGAGGGATTAACACCAAGTGCCAACTGGCAGCTTTGCACAGTGGCAGTATCGTAGCCAATGAGGTTTATCCGAGGCACGATTATTGCTAATTGAAAACCTTTCCCAAGTGCCAACTGGCAACACAACTGGAAAAAGACTTTGAATAAAAGGGGGAAATGGTAAAGACAAATGAGTTCAAGTGGCTAAGAGACTTCAAAGAGAGTCGGGAGGTCATCCCAGAGGTAACTCTTAAGCACACCTCGGTAGGGGCTCATAGAACATCTAAGTGGCTATCACCCCACTCAGAGGGGTTCCTGAGAGCTCTGGAGACACCCTGGTCCTATATAAGGGGGGATAGCCCCAGAGACTGATGCCTTATCAGTGGGTTCTATTTTGGAATCTGTGCTCCTGAGAGTGACAGAATTAGACTCAAATAAGTCCTCCCTTCACATGGTTCACCAGTCCCTTCTATTCAAACCTATATGCGATGCTGGAGTTTTTAGGCATACTTCCAGAGACTGGAGCCTCCCACCTACCTATGTGCCAGGTGTTCATGAAATCTAGGTGGAGCTGCAACTCCTACCCTACAGCTCAATGGACTCATCCAAGTCACCTGGTGAGAGAACAACGATGGGCAATGGCCATCCCAGGGAATGGAGAGGGCCTGCATCTGCAGGCAGGATCATCCCACCCACCATATCCATAGGATATAAGCCCTCTCTCACTTGGAGTTGGAGTGGACATCACCATCCCAGTCCCCTCAGGGTTGGGGGAAGAACTATGGACTAGAGTGGACTTGATGGTATTCTCTTGTTCACATATGGTGATTTTAGCAATGCAATAAATTATAACAATGAGGTGGAGCCAGTGGCCACTTGACACTTTTGGGGTAGGGAGGGGATGAGCAGTTGAAATACAGTGCTTCTTTGGGAGTTGGAGGTTGTTCTGAGTACTGTTGTGGCAACGGATGTAGGCCATTTTAAATCAGCACACACCACTCAGAACTGAGTGGGAGAGAGTGTGGTCTATAGTGTGAACTGTGGTCTATGGTTGGTGGCAAGGCTCCAGGATGTGTAAGTTCATTGAGGGTGGTGGGCCAGACTGTGGTAGATGTTTGTGTGGGATGTGATGGGAGGTGTGGGAGGTGGGCAACATGGGAATCCCAGTGGGTTCCATGTAATATTTTGGGTAATCTAAGCACCTCTTAAAATATATGTATATATATATATATATAAACAACATTTTTGTAAGCAAATACACATATATGCATATATATTTAAAAAAAAAAAAAGCCATAATCCTTGGGGAGCAAATGTAGCTCAATAGTTAAGTGCCTGCCTCCCATGTACAAGGTCTCAGGTTCAATCCCTGGTATTTCTTTAAAAAACTCAAAAAACAGGTGGGCAACATGGGAATCCCAGTGGGTTCCATGTAATATTCTGGGTAATCTAAGCACCTCTTAAAATATATTTATATATATATATATATAAATAACATTTTTGTAAGCAAATGCACATATATGCACATATATTTATACATATAATTTTGCAAATGTTGGTATGTATTGTGAAAATTTTGATTTTTACCCATAATAAAAAATAATTAAAAAAAAGAAAACAAAACAAAATAAATAAATTAAAAAAATTAATGTATTTGAAAAAAAAATCACTGAAGAAGCAGCACAGCAAAAAAGAAAGAAGCTAGCAGCACCTAATTTAAAATTAAAAAGAAAGAAAAAAGAATGGGTGGGGAGGAAAGAGGAAAGAAAAACAAGAGACAATAAATAAACAAAGAAAAACCAACCAACCACACAAGCAAGCAGTCAAACGAAGCTAGGGAAGAACAATGTTCCTTCTTGGGCCCTTCTGTAATATCTCAGCCTGCTTGTGTTTATCAGTCAATTGCTCTGCAAGGTTCTATCTGCAGGTTTTGAGACAGATTTTAGCTGTTAAAGTAAATTAAAGGGAAGCGGCTGTGGCTCAATCAGTGGGGCTCCCGTTTACCATGTGGGAGGCCCTGGGTTCGGTTCCCGGGGCCTCCTGGTGAAGGCAGGCCCGCCCGCATGGCGTGGTTGGCTGACCCAGCGAGCACGGGCAGCGGGGGGGGGGATGGATGAATAAATAAAAAAAAATCTTTAAAAAAAAAAAATAAATAAATAAAATAAAATAAAGTAAATTAAAAAAGAAAAATTCTTTTTTTAAAAAATTTTTGGGTGAAATATGGGACCCAAAAGAAGTCCTCTTATAGACCACCTGTTTCACCAAGGGGACCCTAACTAGGCTCACGGAAACTAATCAAGTACTTCCCACTTCCTGGCCTCCTCCGGGGACCTGAAGCTCTGATGGTTGTCAGTGCAGAAAGATAAAATTGGCTGACTCCGCCCCCTCTGGAGCCAAGCCTCAGTATCACCTGGACTTTTGTGTAAATCAGTCTTCCTCAGCAGATTCGCCTCTCCCCTCTCCCTGGCGCTGCTTCAAGCAGGCTTATCTGCTCCCCAAAGCTATGAGGGGGTCTAGGCAGCCAAATCCACAGAAAGGAAACCCCTCTCCACCTTTTTTCAGAACCCTCCCATTTTAGGAGAATGCTCCCCCTCACTGGGTTGATGGGGGGAAAGCAGCCTTTTTCCCTGAGGGTGGGGCTCAGCCATCTGTGTTAACCATCACAGGCAGGGGAGAAACACGAATCCTTCCTTTGGAATCCATGCCATCCAGCTCCCTCCAGAGTGATGTCCCCAAGGTTCTCATTCTGTGCACCCCCAGCACAGACCCCTGGACAGGACCCTGTCCCCAATCAGCCATCCTCAGAGAGCGAGTCAGTGAGTGGCCCCTAAACTGATGCCTTATTGCCTCTCCTGATATGTTGTTTTATTCATTACAAGATTCAGTTTGCTAATGTTTTGTCTAGACTTTTGAATTTTTTAATGCTTTAACCATTTCTATTCACTTCCAAAGATTTACAAATAACCTTTATAACAAATATAATTTAATTTTTTATCTTGGTGATCTGAAATTTTACAATAATATTTGAGCATGAGGGTCTTTTATTTTATTTTTTTTAATTTAAAAAAGTTTTCAAAAGAAGCTTTAGATTACATAAACATTATATAAAAAATATAGGGATTCCCATATACCCTACCCATCCCCCCTACTTTTACATATTAACAACATCTTTCATTAGTGTGGTACATTTGTTACAATTGATGAACACATATTGAAGCATTGTACTAACCAAGGACTATAGCTTACATTATACTTTACACTTTTCCCTGCTCAGTTTTATGTTTTGACAAAATGTATAATGGCCTGTATCCATCATTGCAATGTCATGCAGAACATTTCCAATATCTCAAAAATGTCCCCATGCTGTATCTATATTTTCCTCTACCTCCCTTCAGAACCTCTGGTGGCCACTGCCTTTATATCAATGGTATAAGTTCTTCCATTGCAAGAGTAATCATATCTACCTTAGTCCATAGTTGCTTTCCCATTTTATGTTTGTTCATTCCTCAAGCTTGAGGATTTATGGCTGGTGATGCCTACTCTATCTCTGACTGAGAGAGGGCTTAGATTTCATGGGGCAGATGGATGGAACTGTATTGCTTGCAGTTAAATACCCTCTCTGCTTCCTGGGATGGGCATTGTCCATCATCATAATTTTGCTGATTGTCCTGGGTAAGTCTGATGAACTGGTGAGTAGGTGTTGCAACTCTGCTGAGATTCAGGGCTCAATTGGCATATAAGCAGACCAAAGATTTAAATCTCTGGGATATATATTTAACAAATATAGTGCTAATTACAGGTTCAAATAAAAGGTGGAAGAGCTGTGTGTAGGGAAATTATAAATATGCCTAACTCTGTTACATTGGTGAGGACATAATTCTAACTAATGCCCATTGGCAGGGTGCAGAATTCCTGAGATTTCCTGCCCTGCTTATTGGATCTATATGTCTCTAGAGCACTCAGGAGCCTGTGTTTGAGGCAATGTTTACTGCATCAGTCAGTGAGATGCTTTTGAGACATGCATATGTGTAACCTCTGGAATAACGTCCTGACACACTTTGAAGTCTCTTAGCCATAAAAACTCATTGGTATTTAGTATTTCCCCCTCTTGGTCAAGGTCTTATTCTAGATTTGTCATTTTCTAATGCTTGGTAATGATCCTTCAGTACTAGGGAAGCTCACCCCAGAAGTCATGTCCCAACTTGGGGAGAAGGCAGTGCATTTGTATGCTGAGTTTGGCTTAGAGTGAGGCCACATTTGAGCAACAAGGAGGCTTTCAGGAGGTAATTCTTAGGCAATATATAATACTAGGCTGTTTCAATTTCACTAGAAAAGATTCATGAATATAGCCATCAACATCAAGGGCCTGGTGTAATGGTCTGTCTTCCTTCTCTATACATCACCCTTACACTCAAGGGATTCCTGCCACTTTATTATAGATTGTAGCAGGATTCCTAGGATGGGAATTCAATATTCTTTCAGTTATTGTGTGGGTCTTTCTCACTGGGACAATGCCCCATGACCACTTGAACATATTCATATGTCATAGAGGCATGCCACAGGTGCACCAGTGCCCATATATCCCCTATCACCAACAGCCCACATCAGTGATCTCTCACTGCCACAGTTGTGACCCTTCTGCAATCCAGAACTTCCCCATAAACAAAGCCAAAAAATAAATAAATAAAAATCATAAGAAAATAAAATAATAATTAAAAATGAGAAAGAAATATACAAAAAATAATATTTTAAAAATTCATTTTGTCTTTTATCACTGTAAGGCCTGATATCTTTTATGTACAGTAACAATTTCTTCTGTATGTTCCCCCAGTGTATTAATTCTTTCACTTCATCTTCAAAGAAGCTTTAGGCTGCAGAAAAAAGTCACATAGAAAATATAGGGGATTCCTATATATCCAAACCCCTTTCACTCTCCCACTCTTCCCCATTAATGACATTTGACATGTATATGGTACATTGGTTACAATTGATGTCAAATATTGGAGCATTGCTACTAACCTTAGTCAGTGGTTTACATTATGGTTTACATTTTGCCCATACACTTTTATAGGTATAGACAAAATTTAAAATAGCCTGTATCGATCATTGCAAGATCATGCAGAACAATTGTAATGCCCTGAAAATGTTGTGTTCCATCTATTCTATTCTTCCCTCCTTGTATTAGTCAGCCAAAGTGGTGCTGAGACATATTACCAGAAGTCTGTTGGCTTTTATAAAGTGTATTTATATAGGGTAAAAACTTACAGTTACAAGGCCCTAAAGAATCCACCTCAAGGTTGGTTTCTCACTGAAAGTCAGTTGCCATGTGTTGAAACAAGATGGTGGGTGATGTCTGCAAGAGTTCAGCCTCCCTCTTTCCTCTTAAGGCTCTGTGGGCCCACTTTCTTCTGATCTCAGCTCTAGGCTGGCATAGGTCTCAGCTGCTCTGTTCTCTTCAGCTACAAACTATCAGGTGAATGGCTCATCTCTCTTCCTGGGGCTGCAGGATCAAAGTTCCCTTCTCTTCCATGCTTATGGAGCTCCCATCCTCTGTATCTTTTTCTATGTGCCTTTTTGATCAAGTATCCTTTTATATAGCCCACCAAGGGGGAGGGGACTCAACCCAGAGTTCCTCCCTACTGACATAGTTAAATCAAAGCCCTAATCTTAACATAATTTAATCAAAGTCATCTCAGCTGAATCTAATAAAATCCAAGGGTATCATGCCCAGAGGAACAGGCCAGTTTAGAAACATAATCTATTTCTTTTTGGAATTCATAAATAATATCAAACTGCCACACTCTCTCTCTTCTTAGGACCATGGTCACCACTAAGTTTCAGTTTTTGAAGAATAACGTTTATGGTTACATGCAATAATATTGAAGGCTTGACGTAGTGGTCAATTTTTTTTTATTAGGCACTAGTTTTTTTCTCCAGAGATTCTTGCCCCTCTAATTGAGAACATAGCATGACTCCCCAGGATGGGAGTTTAATATTTTCTTGTTTATCATATGAGTCTCCACCCACTGAGATAACACAGTGTAACAAGATGAACACTTTCATATTCAAATGAAGCATGCCCCAGGTGTACCATATCCCACATTTTAGTCCACCCCTGACTCCCTGCACCAGTAATCCTCCCCTGCCATATTTGCCAAAAAACATTCCCATCATTGTAGTTTTAACCACAGACGTGCAAATCCCCTGAGTTCACCTTCTCCTTCCTCCATCCCTCTGCCCGTTTCCATGGAGTGTCCAACCCAAGTCACCACCCTATTCCCCCTCACAATAACATTCTAGGGTGAGGGTCTTTTTAATTCATCTTGATGATAAGCCTTTCAATGTAAAAAAGGTCTCCTTTAAGCTCTGAACATTCTTTTACTATTTCTTTGATAAAATTCTTTGATAATTTCCTCCCTCTGCATATTCTGTACCTCCTTTATAGCACAGATATTTTTTCCATGTTGGAACCCCTTGTCCAATCTCCTGAATAGCTTATCTTTTTCTCCCATATTCCTTCTCATTTTAATATATTGTGTATTTATCATCTCTTTTAATTCTGCTTTTTTTTTAGAATTTTCTAAAAATTTGTCATTCAAAAATCCCACTGAATTTTTTATTTTGACAGTTTTATTTTGAATTCCAAAAGCTTTTTTGTGTTTTCTGAATTTTCCTTGTAATTTTGTGGCTGTGAACCCATTTGTAGGTAGAATCTTTGAAGATATTATTAGTTAAGGTGTGCCCAAAGTGAATGAGGGTGGACCTTGATCCAATATGGATAAAGTCCTTATAAGCAATGGAAAATGGAGACTAAGAGAGCAGCTACCCAGGGCCTCCAGAAGCTGGAAGTTAATGGAACCCAGAAGTGAAAGGAGAAGATGCCAACATGTGCATGCCCAGTGGTGGAAAAGCCCAGGAACTCCAAAGATTGCTGGCCAGCCAGAAGATATAGAGTCAGGTAGAAAGTGCACCTTCTAGCCTCTGAAACCATGAGCCAGTAAATTCCTGTTTAAAAAAATTCCCGTTAAGGCCACCCACTGCAAGGCATTTGTTTTAGCAGCCAGGAAATTAATGCATTACCTTTGTGTGGATACAATGTTTCCTTAGGTTTCTTAGAGGATGCTAATTAGAATTTTTGAAAAACATGCTTCAGTGCCTGAAGGAGTCCTGTTCAGACTGGATTCTGGCTCTGTAGTGTACTGAGAAAGACACAGAGTCAGAAACAATATGGTACTTGGATCTTGCCCTCTGGAAAAGATTTTCAATCTTTTCCAGTTGGTCTTTTGACTGTCCCTTTTCTTTGACCATTGTGTATTCATGTTTGTCAGTCCATATTTATCAGTGAGACTGCCTGGGTAGCTGTGTCTGTGAGTGGGATGGTCAATGCAGACTTTAGGCTGGAATGAGGGGAGCTGCTCTTCATGCCAGTGACCAGCAAACATGAGGACTGTTTTTCACTGGTAATCTGATAATTTCTTTGTTCTTCTAAGATCATTTCTTCCTTGTTTGTAAAATTCCCTCTTCAGGGCTTCCTTCTGTCTCCCCAAGCATTGGGATGCATATAAAAGCTTGGCCAGAGTTTGTTTACTGAATACCAAAGGAAATACCAAACAATGGGTTGGCTTAAGCAACAGGAATTTATAGACTCATGTTTCTTTCTGAGGAGAAGTCTAAAATGAAGTTGTCATCAAGCTGATGCTTTCTCCCAGAAGATTGCCACATTTTGGAGCTGGCTGCTGGGGATCCTGGGCCCTTGTATTTTCTGTCACATGGCAATGTACATGGCAGCCTTTCCCAGCTTCTCTTTTCTAGCCCAGCTTCTGTTGACTTTCAACTTTGGCTGCTACCTCTGGCTTTCTCTTTCTCTGTGATCTTCCCTATAAGGCCTTCAGCAATAAGATTAAGACCATCCTGATTCAACTGGACCACGTCTTAACTAATGTGACCTCATCAGTATACCCACATAGTGGATTAAGTTGAGAAACATGCTTTTCTTGGGTACATAGCTCTAAACTACCACAGTCAGTTACATGCACTTGCCTCACCTCACCCACAGCCTGCTTCCCAGCTCTATTCAGATGCCCATCTCTGGCCAGGTGAGCTCTTTCTACAGGGCTCCATTTGTTTTCCTCCTACCACCTGTGTTCACTGGTGGAGAAGGTTGGATGAATGACCTGAGAAAAGATGAACTAGCTGGAGGAGGGGACTGGGGATGGGATCCAGGAGGAGAGGTAGGAGTTGCATGCCAAAGGGAATTCACTCCTAAGCCCAGGGCTCCATAGGTAGTTGGGTTCTGACCAGGGTAAGGAGATTGGCTGTTCAAGATGACAAGTTACAGAGCTTTATCCCAATTTAGAGAAGGAAGTCCCTGGAGATCTCTGGGCCAGTCCCCTGACAAGCTCAGTGGGCTTTTTAAAGCCCTATGCCATGTTTGAATAGTTTTATTAGTTACTCCATATAGAGGGAAAATATTTGAGAAAAGTTCATGGGATCAGAAGTCCAAGGAGATATGTGCCCAGTAAGGCAACAATAGATCAGAGAGAGTTCAGCTCTAGGGACAACTTCTGTACGGTTCATATTTTTCTAGTGTGGGGAGGATGTTCCAATGCTTGCACCTTCTTTCCTGCCTCTGCCACAGGGTATGCCTCCCCACTCAGCCACCTTGGGGAGTGGGCTGTTACCTCATCCTGCCACTTCTGTGTTGGTAGAGTCTTCTCCCTGGAGTCCTGAGAGGCAAACCTGTTTGGAGATGACCCAAGCAAGTGTGGATATGGTGCATCTTCAGTTCAGGGTGTAATTCATTGTGTTTGCAAAACAATATTTTACTTGATTAAAGATTAATGTTTTGAACTCCAGCTTTCATCCACTTACTTTATATCCTGGATATCTCTGCATGTCAGAGTTTAGAAATTAAAGTTGACATTTTAATCCCTGGCTGGCATTTCCCAATGTGGGTCTGTCAGTGCCCTACTGATGGGCACTTAGATGGGCCCACGTTTATGAGCAGCATTTGAAGGATATCTCTGTCTTTGCCTTTTGTCCTTCACCTGATTCTGTCCTTGGGATGAAATCCTGGAAGTGGCTGGGAGAATGGAGGTGGTAGGCCTTTGTGTCCACTGGGGTTGGACTGGGCAGAGCAAGAGATTAGAGGAGGGCATGTGGGTTGGGGGCCAGGATGATGGCATTATTTAAGCATCTGAAAAGGCAGTGAGAAGAACAGGCATGTGGGACATTCTCCCAGGTTTCAGCGCAGACTGCAGAGCCCTCAGTGTGGGTGGTGCCATCTCTGCCCTTTTATCTCAGACCCCTGATTTTCACATGAGTGAGTCAGCAGCTGTCAACTGCAGGATTCACCCCTCAATCCCCACCTCTGCAATTCTCTTAGTCTTCTGGGTTTCCTGAGCAGTTTGCTGGATACAGTTGGGAACAAGTCAATCTCTTTCCCTCAGGGAACAAAGGTTATCAGGGGTGACAGAAATAAGCAGGAAGTCATTAGAAAAGAGTAGCAAGTGCTATGATGGTATGAAATGGGAAACCAGAGAGGCAGCTGGCTGTGTGTACCCAGGTATGTGGAAGCCTGGGCAGGATGAGATAGGCAGCCCTTCCTGGGGTGGGGGCAGCTGTGCCCAGAGACTTGTGGCTGTCAGCACAGCTCAGGAGTGCTTTCAGCTGCCTTCCTGCATCCACTCCACTCTGCAGACCCGGGACCTTCACTCAGGCTCCCTCTCAGTCACATCCCACCTCCATTCACCAAAACTCTGCCTGTCCAAATTTTGGACATATATATCAGTACAGATATATGCCTCAGCTCCTTCAGTGACATATTCTATTCTCCCTGAAAACACAATTCTTGCACTGTTAACTTTGAAACAATCAAAAACTTACAGAAACTTACAAATAGAGAATAACATTTCCTTTTCCTTGAGCCATTTGAGAATATGTTATTGACCTAATCCCCAGTTATCCCCCTAATATTTATACTGCATGGGATTTTCCCTCAAATAAGGAATTCTACATAACCCTATTACAGTCCTCAGTATCAGGAAATCAACACTGAAACTGCCATCTAATCATCAGGCCCCATTAAAGTTTAATCAATTGTCCCAGTAATGTCTCTTAATAGTGCAAATAGCCAGCCCCACTCTCGCATATTGCTGTTTGCTATGTTTCAGTGCCCTTCTATCTGTAAAAGTACCCCAGTCTTCCCTTGAGTTTCATGAGCTTGACACTTTTGTCTATTGCAGGTTGGTTTTTCTGTAGAGTGTCTGTTTCAGTTTGCTGAAGGCTGCCAATGTGAAATACCAGAAATGGCTTGGCTTTTATATGGGAATTTTTTATGGAAAAAGCTTATGATTCTGAGGCTGTGAAAATGTCCAAATCAAGGCACCATCAGAGAGACTGTCTCACCAAAGCTTGGCTGCTGGTGATCCTGGGCTCCTGCCATGTGGCAAGGTCAAATGGAGGCCAGTCTCTGCCTTCCCCTCCAGGCTCACTTTCTCCCTGAGCTCAGCTGTGGGCACTCAGGCATATTGCTAATCTCTCCCCTCTCCTCCCAGACTAGTGGCTCCAGGTTCAGCTGCTCTGCAGATTTCAGCCCCCAGCCTCTCTCTCAGGTTCTAGGGGTATCTCTATGACCACAGGTGATCACAGAGTCCTCTCTCACATGTCAGAGTAAAATGGCAGCTCTTTTCCTCTGTATTTCTCTGCTTTCAGTCCTCTATTTATATGAGACTCCAGAATGAGGGCCAAGGGAGGAATATCACAGAGATGATGTTGAGTCCTCCAGGCTCCCTGGTTGGTGGCTCCTAATTTTGGTGATCTCATTATTGATAATGCTCAGTGCTCATCAAATCACCTGATTAGCATGGAACACCAATCCTTCTACTATAAAGTTAGTTTTTCTCTTTGTATAAGTATTTTTTTGTGCAGGAGCACTTTGTAACTATGTAAATATCCTATTTTTAAATCAACCATTATGTATGTTTGTATGCATATATGTATGTACATGTTTGATTCAACATGGTCTTACATATTCCAATTCAATAGTTTATAGTCAGTTCATATCATTCTTATTCTAATCCTCCAATTTCCTTGATTTGGCCAATAGGAGCCCTGTAGGGTGAAGTATTTTTCCTTTTGATGGATCACCTTGATTCCATAGGCCCTTCCTTCCTTTCTTGCAATATGATGCTATAAGCTCATGTTTCATTTTTCATACTGCAGTCCTTGTATAAGCCATTTCTCCAAGGAGCCCTGGTTCCTTTTAGTGGAAAATTGTGTCCAGACACCAAGGTTTGGTTGTTGGGTGTGCTCCTCACTGCTGGGTGGTGGTGGCTCCCAGGTCCTCTCAGTAGGAGGCCCCTGGGTATGGGCAGCCTGAAGGAGCATCTTTGGGAGCCTGGGTCTGGCTGGCATGTCTGAGCCTGTGGCCTGTGGGACAATGTGCTTGACATGGTCCTTCCAGGATTTCACATGGTGACCCCAGGAGTGGAGTGCCCTGAGCTTTCTTTCTATAACTTTTTACTTTTTACTTTGAAGTCCTTTCAATCTTACAAGGTATTTGAAAATATAGTAGAAAACCATATAGAGAATTACAACAGACCACATGCATATACACAGATCCATCAAATTTGAACTTTTTGCCACATTTGGTGCAAAATCTATTTATTTTTCTCTCTATTTACTAAACATTTGAGAATACATTGTATACCTGCTCAGAGTGTTTTCATTGATTGAAGTCTTAAGAAGAACCCACAGCCTGAGTAGCTGCCTGTGTGAGAGTGTGTGTGTGTGTGCTAGTGTGTGTGTATACATGTGGGGAAGGAGGGAGTACACTGGGCCTGGCCTCATGTCAATGTGAGATGTCCCCTCAGGGACTCACAATACCACTTGCAAACCCCACTGTGAGTCTACCAACACCCAACCAATCTCAGGCAAAGGCCAAAGTCACACACAGTTTAACAAAACTGACACACATGACAACACAGAGAAAACAGAACCCTGGCCTAAAATCCATTTGGTTCATTTTCCTTCTGTAGGGTTCTTCATTTGCTCCTCAACAGAAAGCTTCTCTTTTATGTCATTAATATAGTAATTATAATTATATTGAGATACAATGTATTGCTTTGTAATATAACATTTTCATTAAAATGATGCAGGATTAGAGAAAAATTATGAAGAAAGCACAGAGTTCCCAAATACGCCTTTCTTATTACCTACCAACTGACATTAGTGTAGTACTTTTGTTATAATTGATGAAAGAATACTGTTATAATTTTTCTATTATCTATAGTTCATAGTTTACACTGGTGTCCACTGTTTGTGTCACATAGTCCTATGGTTTTAAAAACCTTTCATTGTAGTAAGCTATATAAAACCTAAAATTTCCCCTTTTAACTCCACTCAAATATATAGTTCAGTGCTCTTGTGTTCACAATGTTGTAATGCCATTACTACCATCTATTCCTAAGTTTTCCATCACCCTGAACAATTAAACATGAACTCACCATTCCCTACCTCAACCCATCTGCTGCTAAACTGTATTGCAGTTTCTGACTCTATGATTTTACTTATGATTTATTTCACTCAATATGAAATTTTCATAGTTCATCCATGTTGTTAAATATATCAGAACTTTATTTCTTTTCATGGTTGAATAATAAATAATTTTCCATCATGTGTGTATACACACAAACACATATATATAAATATATGCATACATACACATTTGTTTTATTCATTAATATGGTGCTGGGCACTTGTGTTGCCTCCATCTATGGGCATTTGTAAATAATGCCAATGTGGACATAGTTATGAAAATACCTGTTCAAGTTCCTACTTTCAATTCTATTGGTATATACCTAGTAGTCGGTTTGCCAAGTCATACAGTAATTCTATATTTAACTTTCTGAGGAACCAAATTATCTTCCAGTTTGATCATTTGTATATAATATTTGGAAATATATCTGTTCAAGTCATTTGTCCATTTTTAATTGTTTTTTTTTTTTTTTTTTTTTGTCTTTATGTTGAGCTGTATGATTTTAAAATATATAATCTGGGTATTCAACCCTGTTGGATATGTGGTTTCCAAATATTTCAAAGGATGAAGTTCTTTGGTGCACAAAGTTAATAATTTTGATGAACTGTCATGTATCTGTTTCTCATTGTTGCTTGTGTTTTGGTGTAAAGTCTAAGAAACCATTGCTTGTGAGAAAGTCCAGAGATGCTTCTCTATGTTTTCTTCTAGGAATTTTATAGTTTTGTTCATTACATTTAAATCTTTGATATATTTTGAGTTGGATTTGTATATGGTTAACTAATTTGCATATGGATATCCAGTTGCCCTAGCACCATTTGTGGAAGCGGTTATTCTTTCCCCATCAAGTGAACTTGGCACCTTGTTAAAAATCAGTAGGACATAGATGTGAGAGTTTATTTCTGAACCCTTTATTTGATTCCATTGGGCTACATCTGCTTGTGCCATACCATGCTGTTTTGATTACTGTGTCTTTTTATTAAGTTTTAAAATAAGGAAGTTTAAGTCCTCCAACTTCCTTCATTCTTCTTTTTTAAATTTACTTTATTTTTGATTTTTAAAGATACTTAGATTACACAAATATTACATTAAAAATATAAGGGATTCCCATATTCCCTGCTCCCTACATCTCCCACATTTTCCCACATTAACAACATCCTTCATTAGTGTGGTACATTTGTTACAATTGAGGAACACATTTTGGAGCATTGCCATTAAGGATGGATTACAGTTTTCATTGTAGTTTACACTCTCTCCCACATAATTTTGTAGGTTATGGCAAGGTATATAATGGCCTGTATCTGTCATTGCAGTGTCATTCAGGACAATTCCCAAGTCCTTAAAATGCCCCCATATTATCCCTATTTTTCCCTCTCCTTGCTCTCAGAACCTCCGGTGACCACTGCTTCCACATCAATCATATAAGGTGTTCCATCAATGACAATAATTCTTTAGTAGACTACTGGTGAGTCTACTTTAGTCCATAATTCATTCCCCAATCCTGAGGAGTCTGGGATGGTGATGTCCACACCACCTATAAATGAGAGGAGGCTTTGATCCCATAGGGCAGATTGGTCAGACTCTATTGCTTGCAGTTGTAAACTCTCAGTTCCTTGGGATGGTTGTTGTCCATCATCATCTCCTTGTTAGTTGTCCTGGATGAGTCCAATGAACTGGAGAGTAGGTGTTGCAACTCTGTTGAGATTAAGGACCCAGCTGGCAGATGGACATTCCAAAGATTTTAGTCTCTTGGATGTAAACCTATCAGCTCTAGTACTAATTATAGGTTCAAATAGAAGGGGCAGAAGAACATTGTGGTTATGGAAAGCACAACTGAGTCCAACTCTGTCACACTGGGGAGCATAAATTCCAAAGTGGGTCCACTGGCAAGGCACAAAACTCCTGAGCTATCTGGCCTGACTATAGTGCCTGGATGTCTCCAGAGCCCTCAGGCACCTCACTATTTGATGTAGTATTTACTTTGTCAATCAATGAGATACTGCTGAGCCTTGCTTATGCATTCTTTTTTTCCAAGATAGCTCTGATGCTTTGGGTCCCCATACCCTTACATATAAATTTGATGATTGCCTTTCCTATTTCTGCAAAAAGAAATTTTGATTGGGATTGTGTTGAATCTAAGCATTGCTTTTGGTAGAATAGAAATCTTAACAATCCTCCAATTCATGAACATGGAACATCCTTTCATTTATTTAGCTGATGTCTGATTTACTTTAATAATATTTTGTAGTTTTCTGTGTTCTTCTTTTACATCCTTGCTTAAATTTCTTTCTAGGTATTTCATTCTTTTAGTTCAGGAGTTATTAACCAGGGCTCCATGGACCCCCAAGGAGTCCTTGGAAAGATTTCAGGGGGTCTGTGACCTTCAATTAATTTTGAATAATCTGAAAATTTAATTTAAAGACATGCCAATGTTGAGTGTTATAAAACTATCTGTCACTACATTCTGAGACAGGGTCCATGGTTTTCATCTGGCTGGCAAAAGGGTCCATGGAGCAAAAAAGGTTAAGAACCCCTGTTTTAATAGCACTTTTTTCTGATTCATGGTCACAAAGGGTAAACTGGAGACTCCCTGGGAGATTCAAAAGGAAGATTAATGAGTTTCTACATTGTTACTTGAATTAAGTGAAGGGTAAAATTTCATAGCAGGATCTAAGTTCTTTGGGCTCTGGCTATCCCTGAGAGAGAGGATACTTACCCAGATCCATAGGCCTCCACTGAAGAGAGTAAAATGCCCCAATAATAAAGGAAATACTTCATTTTCTCTAGTCAATCTTTTTCATGCTGACCATAGTAAAAAGGGAATGCCACTGGGAATCTCAGGGAGAAGCTTGCAATATCCCCCTCTTATCCCAAGGGAACCCTTTCCTTTTCAGCTGTTGGGGATGTAAATTATTTTAAAATATGAGCAACCTAGGCACCAAACTGTGGTTCTGAGAAACTCAGAAGTGGTAAATGTCTACTTTAATTTCCTTCTATGAACATGAAAAGCCAGTCTTTGTACAAGCACATGGAATAAAACATCTAACACTTTGTGATGAAAAGCAAGAAAGCTTATATGAAAAAACTTCATTAAGTCCATGAAACCTGTATAAATGTTTGAAGGGTGGACTGAGGAATGTGAGAGTGTTCAAAGTGTGATGGGCCTCCAAGTCAGTTATTGCTACAGTCACATCAAGCAAAGTGAAGGAGAAAGATTTGACATCCTCTATACCCCAAGCCATGTTTATTAAATATTCACAGAATGTTTGTGTATCATAAATACTATGGACACAATTTATGGGAATCTCAACCTATGAGAAATGTAATTCAAACAAAAGTTCTGATTTGGTCTGCTTGGAGTGGATTTTGGAAACAAAAATATTAATTACCTCCAATTACTTCCCACTATTGTGTAAGAATTGAAAGAAATGCCAAAAGCAGAGTTTTACCATTTTATTCTTGGGAATTACTGGTAGTGAGCTTCTTGAAGCACAGATAAATAGTTTATATATGAAATCTAAATTTACTCAGGGAGGAGTGTTAGGTTTAAATACTCCTCTCATTGAGTCCTTAAATAATTTTAGAAGTGTCTTAATTCATGCATTGATCTTTCATTTTTATACCAAATATTTATGGAGCATCTACTATATGTCAGATGCTAAGCAGATGCAAGATTTTGCACTGGGGTATTTAGATAAATATGACAAATGTCTTGTCTTTAAGGGACTCATTCATAGGAGAGGCAATAGGGATTTGAAAATAATTATGCTTTAACAGAACAGGTATTACTGACAGATAGAAGCAGTTGAGAAATCTCTTTAAAAATTTATTAAGACTTGTCTTGTGACCCAACATATGGTCTATCTTGGAGAAGGATCCATGTATATCATGCTGTTTTGGGGTGCAATGCTCTATAGATTCTAATAGACTAGTTCATTTATCATATTATTCAAGCTCTCTGTTTCTTTATTTATCCTCTGTCCAGATGGTCTATCCAATACTGAGAGTGGTGTATTGAAGTCTCCAGCTCTTATTGTAGTGAAATCTATTTCTCCCCTCAGCTTAACCAATATGTGCCTCATGTATGTTGGGGCACTGAGGTTAGTTGCATAAATATTTAGTATAGTTATTTCTTCTTGTTGAGTTGTCCCTTTTATTAAATTATAATGACTTTCTTCATCCCTTATAACAATTTTGCATTTAAAATCTACTTTGTCTGAATTAGTATTGCTACTCCAGCTCTTTTTTGGTTACAATTTGAACGGTATATCTTTTTCCAGCCTTTCACTTTTAAGGTGGTTGTGTCCTTATGACAGAGGTGAGTCTCTTGTAGTCAACATATAGATGGCATATATTTTTAAAATTCATTCTATCAGTCTATGTCTTTTGATTGGGGAATTCAAGGCATTAACCTTCAATGTTATTACTGTAGAGGCATTACTTACTTCATCCATTTTGACTTTCCACTTTCTATTGTCATATTGTACTATTGTCTATCTTTTCACCATTTAATTTACCCTCTCTAGTAATCTTCATTTCTACACTCTTCTTCAAGTCTCTTGCCCTTGTTTTCTACTTTCAGTTACAGCACTCTCTTTTGTGTCTCTTTTATTTTGGACTTTTGGTAACATATTCTTTCAGTTTTTGTTTGTCTGTGAAGACTTGGAACTCACCCTCATTTTTGAAGGATGGTATTGCCAGATACAGAATTCTTGGCTGGCAGTTTTTCTGTTTCAGTATCTTAAATACATTATACCACTTTCTTTTCTCCTCCATGCTGTCTGATGAGAGGTCAGCACTTAATCTTACCGAGTTTCCCTTGTAAGTGATGCTTTGCTTTTCTATTGCTGCTTTCAGAATCTTTTCTTTATCTGAGATATTTGTCATTCCACATAGTAGGTGTCTCAGGGTAGGTCTATTCAGATTTACTCTGTTTGGGGTGTGTTGTCCTTGGATATTAGTATTGTTGTCTTTCTTAATGGTAGGGAGCTTTTCCGTCATTGTTTCCTCAAATACTCTTTCTGCACCTTTTCCATTTTCTTCTCCTTGGGGGTCACCAATAATGTGTATGTTCTTGCATTTAACATTATTATTCAGTTCCATTTTTTCCATTCTCTTCTCTGTTCCTCTGACTTGTCCAGTTTAGATGTTCTGTCTTCTAACAATTCAATTCTGCTCTGATATGTTTCTAATGTATTTTGTGTGTGTGTGTGTATGTGTTTCAACTTGGGTTTATTGTTTCATATTCACTCTTGCTGGAGAATATGATGCTTGGATTCATAACAGGACAGATTCTCAGGGAAGTTTTATCACCATTACTTGATTTTTTAAAATATATATATTTTAAGAAAAGGTATTTAGATTACTTAAATGTTACATAAAAGTATAGGGGATTACCATATTCCCTGATTCCTACATTTTCCCACATTAACATCTTTCATTAAAGTGGTACATTCACTACAATTGATGAAAACATTTTAAAGCTTTGCCACTAAACATGAATTATAGTTTATATTGTAGTTTACACTCTCTCACACAAAATTTTGTAGGTTATGGCAAGATATGTAATGGCCCATATCTGGCATTGTAATGTCATTCAGGAAAATTCCCAAGTCCTTAAAATACCCCCATATTCACCTGAATTTCCCTCTCCCTGCCCTCAGAACCTGTAATTGCCACTGCCCCCACATGAATGATAAAGTTTCTTCCTTTGCTAGAGTCACAATAAGTCTATAGTAGAATACCACTAAGTCTACTTTATCCCATAGTTCATTCCCAAATGCTGAGGATTCTGGGATGGTGTATCCCACTCCACTTCTAATTGAAAGGAGGCTTTGATCCCATGTGGCAGATAGATGGGACTCTCTTGCTTGCAGTTGTAGGTTTAGTTCCTTGGGATGGTCATTGGCCATCATCATCTCCTTGTTAGTTTTCCTGAGTAAGACCAATGAACTGGAGACTAGGTATTGCAATTCTGTTGAATTTCAGGGCCCAGCTGGCACAAGGGCAGCCTAGAGATTAAAGTCTCTTGGATGTACTCCTACCAACTCCAGCACAAACTGTAGGTTCAAATAAAAGGGACAAAAGAGGCATGTGTAGAGAAGTCACCTCTGGGTCCAACTGTCACACTCGGGATTTTTAATCTTATCCATCATGTTTTTAATTCCCATAAGTTCTGTTAGTTTTCTTTGCAGACTTTCAAATTGTTCTTTATGCTCACCTAATGTCTTCTTAATATCCTTTATCTCTTTAATCATATTTTCTTTAAAATTTTAAATTGATTTAGGAGAATTATGTGATTATCATTGATTAATTGCTTAAATCCTATATCTCTTTAGGATATTTTTTGTTCCTTTGGCTGGGCCATTTCTTCCTGTTTCTTGGTGTGACTTGTAATTTTTTCCTGATGTCTAGGTATCTGAGTATATTGGTGAATTTATTCTGATGGTCATTTTCTCTTGCCTATTATTATTTTTTTTCACTGCTTTTCTTTGTTATTTGGTTCAACTTATTCTGAGTCTTTAGAATTGCCCAGCTTAAATTATTAGACTCATGCTAGGGACTAACTAATGGAGTGTTGATTTTCTCCCAGGGTAAAAGGAGCCCTAAAAGCAATTTTTATCCAGACAATTTGCAGACCTGCCAGCAAATGGTGCTTGTTCACACACCTTTCCATGTACATGTGTCTCTTTCAGTTTTCCTTTGTTTTCATTCGGCTGGAGCCAAGGTCCAAAGCAGGCTCTGCTGGCCAAATTTCTGAAGAAAAGCACCCTGACCCCCCCTCCCTTTTCCCTCATAACAGCCTCTCTCCCCCTGCTTTCCCTTAATATATATTTTTAGTGATGCATGTCAATCATTCATGAACATATATAAACCTGACGCCGAGAGTAGAAATCTCATCATAAGAAAATAAAGGGGTATTATAACCCCTAATACTTGTCCCAGACCCACATCTATAGCAGAAACTTGAATTGTGATTCCCTTTTAAAAAATTGGCAAGAACATTTTTAAAACATGACTAATGACTAGGATCCATGGCTTAACTCGGTGTACAGTCCCAGACATACCCACTATTATTAAAACAAATCTCTTTTATTAATACATAATAAACCAATATTTTTCTTATCCAATGTGTACATTCCCTGGTCCTTCATATAATCACAGAGGGGCGCATTCTTCTCTTCAATCATTATTAAACGTTTTCAACAGTTCTTTAAGAATTATAATAAATAAAAAGAATCCAGAACAGTAAATAAAATATTATTCAGCACTCAATCCATTTGTTGACACTGACATGCAAAGGTGCTTTTCTCAGCATCCTTGAACAACTTTTTCCATTTCTTTCTCAGTTATCTTAATAAGTCCTCCCATAGTGAATCATGTTGACAGAGTGAAAAATCCATGGCTTTTGTAAAGCTATTGAAAAGACTTTATTTTAAAATTATGAACAGAAACGTATATTACATTGAATGAGAATGTTGATTTGAAAAGGTATTTTAGGTACGATTAGATTTAATACAATCAATCATAATAAAGTTTTAAGAAGGCACAGGCAACGAGGGATTAACACCAAGTGCCAACTGGCAGCTTTGTGCAGTGGCAGTATCGTAGCCAATGAGGTTTATCCAAGGCACGATTATTGCTAATTGAAAACTTTTCCCAAGTGCCAACTGGCAACACAACTGGAAAAAGACCTTGAATAAAAGGGGGAAATGGTAAAGACAAATGAGTTCAAGTGGCTAAGAGACTTCAAAGAGAGTCGGGAGGTCATCCCAGAGGTAACTCTTATGCACACCTCAGTAGGAGCTCACAGAACATCTAAGTGCCTATCACCCCACTCAGTGGGGTTCCTGAGAGCTCCGGAGACACCCTGGTCCTATATAAGGGGGGATAGCCCCAGAGACTTATGCCTTATCAGTGAGTTCTATTTTGGAATCTGTGCTCCTGAGAGTGACAGAATTAGACTCAAATAAGTCCTCCCTGCACATGGTTCACCAGTCCCTTCTATTCAAACCTACATGTGATGCTGGAGTTTCTTAGGTATACTTCCAGAGACTGGAGCCTCCCACCTACCTATGTGCCAGGTGTACATGAAATCTAGGTGGAGCTGCAACTCCTACACTACAGCTCAATGGACTCATCCAAGTCACCTGGTGAGGAGACAATGATGGGAAATGGCCATCCCAGGGAATGGAGAGGGCCTGCATCTGCAGGCAGGATCATCCCACCCTCCATATCCATGGGATATAAGCCCTCTCTCACTTGGAGTTGGAGTGGACATCACCATCCCAGTCGCTTCTGGATTGGGGGAAGAACTATGGACTAGAATGGACTTGATGGTATTCTCTTGCTCACATATGGTGATTCTTGCAATGCAAGAAATTATAACAATGAGGTGGAGCCAGTGGCCACTTGACAGTTTTTGGGTAGGGAGGGGATGAGCAGTTGAAATACAGGGGCTTCTTTGGGAGTTGGAGGTTGTCCTGAGTACTGTTGTGGCAATGGATGTAGGCCATTTTAAATCAGCACACACCACTCAGAACTGAGTGGGAGAGAGTGTGGTCTACAGTGTGAACTGTGGTCTATGGTTGGTGGCAAGGCTCCAGGATGTGTAAGTTCATTGAGGTTGGTGGGCCACACTGTGGGAGATGTTTGTGTGGGATGTGGTGGGAGGTGTGGGAGGTGGGCAACATGGGAATCCCAGTGGGTCCCGTGTAATATTTTAGGTAATCTAAGCACCTCTTAAAATATATGTATATATATATATATAAATAACATTTTTGTAAGCAAATAGACATATATGCATATATATTTATATATCATTTTGCAAATGTTTGTATGTATTGTGAGAATTTTGATTTTTACCCATAATAAAAAAAAAAAAAGGAAGAAAAAAAAAAAAGAAAAAAAATCACCACACAAAAATGCAGGTCATGGAAAAAAAAAAACAGTAGAGAATTAGGTGTGATAGATAAAGGGTGTGCGGCTTCTTTTTGGGGTGATGAGAAAGTTGTAAAATTGTGTGTTGCACATATCTGTGAATATACTAAAAACCAGTGAATTGATTTTAAATTGGTGAATTGTATGGTGTGTGAATTATATCTCAATAAAGCTGTTAAAACAAAAAGAAAAAAAAAAAGGCACAGGCACATGTAAAGGAAAATAATCAGTCTGATTTTAGGAAAAGAAATTATTTAAAAATTTTAATTATTTTCTTCCCTATGAAATTGTGGAAATTATGCTCTTAAGGGGTGAAATAAATTTTTTTTCATCGTGCAGTTTGCACTGAGGCATTCATTCTTTCTGAGTAAAATTGTCCCCTTTGTAAAGTGCTCACGTATCCTTTGCATAAATTTCCAAACATAACAGGATCCCTTGGAAAACCATATTATTTCCAACTACAGATCCTCAGAGCAATGGAATCAAAAGCAGAGGAAGAAATTAGAATAGAATGAGAAAGTATTGCCATCTCAATGAAGACCCTTCATTATAAAAGGCCACCAAACACCACATATATTCTATATTAGGGCAGTGGGAAAACTTTGTATGTAAAATAAAATCGTACTTCAGCAATGGATTGCAAAAGGGCTCGCAGGGGTTAGTGAGGCACGCCAAAATCTTGGTCATTCTGCCAATACAGTCCCAGGAAAAATGGACAGGATTCATTTCTCGGTTACTGGCCAGTCTTGTCTTCTTTCTGCTCTTCCAAAGCAGGGACCTTAGCATTGTGTGTCACCAACACTTTATCAGTCTAATTATTTGGACTTTTGGGCAGGGAGAAAGGGATGTTTGGAGAAGACAGCAGCAGGAGAAATGGCATTGCTAAAACCAGAAACGAGGGGAACAATGGAATCCTGGAGGAAAGAATCCAAACACAGATTTACTTGTGCAATGTTGTATGGGGCTTTTTTGAAAATTGTGAAAGAAAGAAAACTCCTGTAGACACCTCAGGGGTATGTGGAAAAAATGTAATCACAAGAGTCTTCACTACAGAAACTGTCAATACAACCAACTAGCCAGAGGAGTTGAAGAAGGGTATGAAAGTGTATTTTAAATGTAAAGTATGGCCAGTGGCTAGTGGAAAAGTGCAATAATATTTTCTTATGATCTGTCAGAAAGAGTCCAACACTTGTGGTTTCATACTGGGGGATAGAAGATCGAGAATCCTGTCTGACTGCGTTAAAGTTTTTTTTTTTTTTTAAGTTATAGATTCTGTTTGAAATATATATTAAGGAAAATAAGATTGTGGCCAATTGGAGGTGAAAACTAGCTATAAGTCAGATTAGAATGACAGTGTCCTCTCATAGACTAATTTGGAGTATTTAAAATAAAAAAAGTAAATTTTAATTCTTCATTAAAACAAACATTGTAAAGAATGGTTATCTATATATTTTGGTTTATAAATCGACCCGTACATAGGAAATAAGGATTTTTCCCCATAACTTGTTCAATGTTAATTGGAAAGGAAAGACTTTAGCCCTTTTAAAGAGTAAACTGTGTAATATAAAATGCTACAAATAGAGAGCTCCTGTGGAATGCATATTTTACCTTAATTTTTTGTCTAGATTTTCTTCCTAATACTTCTTGGAATAATATTACACTACTCTAAAGGGCAGAAAATAATAGGAGCACAAGAAATGTTTCTCATTGATTCTTCATTTTGAATAACCACAATTTTAAATTGATAATTCAGAGGACCTCTTTTTACATGACCTCAGGATTCTTTACTGAATGTTTAGAAGGCTCTGTGTTTTTTTTTCAAGGAACCCATTGCTGATTTTCGGGACATCATTGGGCTGTTTCCCTTGGAACAGAGATTGTGAAGCAGGTGTCCATAGACAATTACCTGCTATTTTGATATATTTTAATTTTTGAGAATGTATTGGAAGAAAAATCAAAATCATTCCTACAAACAAAGAGATCTCCACATAAGAATTAAAACCAAGGAACTACAGTACAAGAATCTCCCAGCATCCAAATGTGGTCCTATGTGTTATGAAGGATCTTGCCAACACCCAGAAGGGCAAAAGGCACCTGTAAGGTCCACAAGGTGAGAAAGAGTGACTCAAATGTTTACAAGTTATCATGTGGAAGAGGAATTGTTCATAAAAGTCAAGGACCTATTGCATCAAGCAGAGGGTACTGCCCTCCAGTCTATGCATGCCCATTTACAACCTCTGATAATGAAGAAACACAAAGGAAGACCACTTTAGAGAAGTAGGTAATTCCAAGCTTCCTATTTGTACCTCCCCACCCTATTTCTCATAATATATATTTTTAGTGATGCATATCATTCGTTTCTGAACATCCATAAACCTGACACATAGAGCAGAATTCCTAACCTTAGAAAATATGAGGGCAAAACACCTAACAGTAGTCTCATACACATATCTCCAGCAGAACCTTGAATTTTGATTCCTTTCTTAAAAAGTGGCCAGAGCATCTTTAAAACATGACTAATGCCTATTGTCCATGGCTCAAATTATGTGTACAATCCCAGACATCCCCAAAATAAAAAAAAAAGGCCCTTTTATTAAATCATATTAAACCGCTATATTACTTATCCAATGTGTACCATCCCTGGTCCTTCGTATAATCACAGAGGTGTGCATTCTCTTCTTTAATAATTTTTAAATGTATCCATGTTACTGGCCAATCTTGTCTTCTTTCTGCTCCTTCAAAGCAGGGACCTTAGGTGGGTTTGGCCCAAACACTTTTGCAGACTAATTATTCAGACCCTGGGGGCATGGAGAATGCACTGTTTGGAAATGAGGGCAGCCAGAGAAAAGCCACTGCTAAAAACAGTAAAGAGGAGAACAATGGAATCATGGAGGACAGAATCCAAGCTGTGAATTCCTTGTAGTGTGGTGTGCTGCTTCTTGATAATTGGAACAGAAAGAAAACTCCACTCACCAACTCAGGATAATGTGGGAAACATTAAAACCCAAGAGACTTCACTACAGACCCAGCCTATACAACGTACTAGACAGATATATTGAAGTCAGGGTGTGAAAGTGCATTTTAAACATAAAGTGTAGTCAGTGGCTGGTGGAAAAAAAATGCCATAATATTTTCTCATGATCTGTCAGAATGATTCAGACACGTGTGGAGTCATGCTGGCAATAGACGTTTGACAATCCTGACCGACAGCATAGAAGTTTGTTTTTTAACTTATAGATTCTGTTATACTTATACATTAAATAAAACAAGAATGTGTGCCATTGGAGGTAAAAATTCACTATACATCAGATTACAGTGATGATATTCTCTCATAGAGCAATTTGGAGAATTTAAAATTAAAAAAAGAAATTTTAAGCCCTCGTTAAAATATACATGTTTCAAAAAATGGATAATTATAGGTTTTGTTATAAAAATAAATCTTTACTTATTCAGAAAGTATTTTCCCCATACCCTGTCTGTATTAATTGGAAAGGAAAGATTTTAGCCCTCTTAAATATTAAACTCTGTGAAAATAAAAGGCTACAAATAGAAGGGTTCCTGAGGCATGCAAATTTTACCTTAATTTTTGGGCTAGATTTTTTTCTAATAATTTTTTAATAATAATAAACTACTCTAACTGGCAGAAAAATAATGGGAGGACAAGAAATGCTTCTCACTGATGGCTCCTTTTCTGAATAATCACAATTTTAAATCAGTAATTCAGAGGACATCTTTTTACATGACTTCAGGATTCTTTACTGAATGTTCATATCGCTCAGGATTATGTTTCTAGGAAAACATTCCTGATTTTCTGGACATCATTGGGCTGCTCCTGATGGTGGAGAGTTTGTGATGCAGGTATCCATGTATGAATACCTGCTCTTTTCACATATTTTAATTTTTGAGAATAATTTGAAAAAAAAATTCCAAAAAATTCTTAAAAAGAAACAGATCGACATAGAGAAAAAGGAAAGCAAGGAACTAGACTACAAATAGCTTACAGCCTCCAAAATTATTCTACGTCTTATGAGGGTCCTTGCCAACACCCAGAAGTTAAAAAGGGTCTTGTATGATCCAGAAGGTGAGAAAGTGTGACTCAACTTTTTACAAGATCTCCGGGTAAGAAGCATGGATCTCCAAAGTGAAATACCTATTCCATCAAGCAGAGGGCACCACCTTCCATTCTATGCATGCCAGATTACAGCCTCTGATATGGAAGAAACACAAAAGGAAGACCACTTTATGGAAATAGGTAATTCCAAAGCTTCATATTTGTCCCTCCCCACCCTATTTCTCTTAATATATATTTATAGTGATGCATATCAATCATACATGAGTATAAATAAACCTGAGGCTGAGAGCAGAAATCTCAACCTTAGAAAAAAAGGGGGCATAACACCTAACAGTGGTCTCATAAACACATTTCCAGCAGAACGATGAATAGTGATTCCTTTTTTAAAAATTAGTGAAAGCATCTTTAATACATGACTAATGCCTATTATCCATGGCTCAACTCCATTGTACAATTCCAGACATCCCCACGATTTTTAAAATATGTTTGTTTTATTAATACATATTAAACCACTATCTTTCTTATCCAATGTGTACATTCCTGGTCCTTCATATAATCACAGAAGTGTGCATACTTCTCTGCAATCATTATTAAACGTTTTCAACAGCTCTTTAAGAATTATAATATATAAAGCGAATCCAGAACAATAAATAAAATATTATTCATCTCTCAATCCATTTGTTGACACTGACATGCAAATGTGGTTTTCTCACTATATTGTGTGTGCTGTGTGTGTTTTGTGGGGTATGTGTGTTGTGTGTGTTGTTTGTTGTGTATATTGTGTGTGTTGTGTGCTGTGTATTTTGTGTTTTGAGTGTGCTGTGTGGGTTATGTGTGTTGTGTATTGTGTGTGTTGTGGGTGTTGTGTGGGGTATGTGTGTTGTGTGTGTTGTGTGTGTTGTGTTTTGTTTTTGCTTGTGTGTTTTGTGTGTGTTGTGTGTGGTATGTTCATTGTGTATTGTATATATTGTGTGTTGTGTGTGTTGTGTATTTTGTGGGGTATGTGTTGTGTGTGTTGTGTGCATTCTGTATTGTTGTGGAGTATGTGTGTTGTGTGTCGTGTGTTGTGTGGGGTATGTGTATTGTGTATTGTGTGTGTTTTGTTTTGTCTACGATGTGTGTTGTGTGTGTTGTGTATTGTGTGGGGTGTGTGTGTTGTGTGTATGTGATATGTGTGTTGTGTGTTGGGTGGCATATGTGTATTGAGTATTGTGTGTGTTGTGTATTGTCTGTGTTGTGTGTTGTGTGTTTTATGTGTTGTGTGGGGTGTGTGAGTTGTGTGTGTTCTGTATTGTGTGTGTTGTGTGTGTTGTGTGGTATCTGTGTGTTTTGTGTGTTGTGTGTTTTGTGTATTGTGAGTTTGTGTGTATTGTGCATTGTGTGGGGTATGTGTATTGTGTATTGTGTGTTGTGTGTTGTGTGTGTTGTGTATTGTTTGTGCTGTGTGTGTTGTCTGGGATATGTGTGTTGTGTGTTGTGTTTTGTGAGTTTTGTGTGTTGTGTGGGGTGTGTGTGATGTGCATGTTGTGTGTTGTGTGCGGTGTGTGTGTTGTGTGTTGTGTATTATGTGTGTTGTGTGTTGTGTATTTTGTATTTTGTGTGTGCTGTGTGGGGTATGGGTGTTGTGTATTGTGTGTGTTGTGTATTGTGTGTTGTGTGTGTTCTGTGGGGTGTGTGTGATGTGTGTGTTTTGTGTTGTGTGCGTGGTGTATAGTGTGGGGTATATGTTCTGTGTGTTGTGTGCATTGTGTACTGTTGTGGGGTACGTGTGTTGTGTGTATGTGGTATGTTTTTCAACAGCTCTTTAAGAATTATAATAAATAAACAGAATCCAGAAGAGTAAATAAAATATTATTCAGCTCTCAATCCATTTGTTGACACTGCCATGCAAAGGTGCTTTTCTCAGCATCCTTGAACAACTTTTTCCGTTTCTCTCTCAGTTATCTTTTTTTTTTTTTTTAAAGATTTTTATTTATTTATTCATTTATCCCCCCCTTGCTGCTTGTGCTCGCTGGGTCAGCTAACCACGCCATATGGGCGGGCTTGCCTTCACCAGGAGGCCCCTGGAACCGAACCCGGGGCCTCCCATATGGTAAACGGGAGCCCTACTGATTGAGCCACAGTCGCTTCCCATCTCTCAGTTATCTTTTTTTTTTTTTTGTATAGAAAAATGTGTGAATTTATAAAGCAAACATGCATATCATAATACAATGCTCCCATAAATCTTCCCACCACCAACACCTTGCATTGTTGTGAAACATTTGTTACATACTATGAAACAGAATCATCAAAACATTACTACTAGCTATAGCTCCTATCTTACATTTGATGTATTTTCCCCCAACCCATCAAATTATCATCCTATATTAGTATTATATATTATCATTAAAGAGAAAGTGTTCTCATATTTGTCCTGTTAACCACAGTCCATCATCCACCACTGGATTCCTTATGTTATAGAGCTCCATGCTTTGTACAATCCATTCAAAGTGTACAAAATGTGGTTCTCATTTTCATCAGAGAACTTTGCTGTCATCACATCAATCAATTTTATTTATTTTTATTTTTATTTTTTTTATTATGGGTAAAAATCAAAATTCTCACAATACATACAAACATTTGCATAATGATATATAAATATATGTGCATATATGTGTATTTGCTTACAAAAATGTTATTTATATATATATATATATATATATATATATATATATATATATATACATATATTTTAAGAGGTGCTTAGATTACCTAAAATATTACACGGAACCCACTGGGATTCCCATGTTGCCCACCTCCCACACCTCCCACCACATCCCACACAAACATCTCCCACAATAACTCATCCCAAAGGGCATCATGTGGACAAACGGAAAAATGCACGTCTTTTTTAAAGCTATTGAAAAGACTTTATTTTAAAATTATGAATGGAAATGTATAGTAGATTGAAAGAGAATGATGATTTGAAAAGGGATTTTAGGTAGGATTAGATTTAATATAATCAATCTTTATAAAGATTTAAAGAGACACAGGCACACGTAATGGACAATAATCAATCTGATTTTAGGGAAATAAATTATTAAAAAATTTTAATTATTTTATTCCCCATGAAATTGTGGAAATTATAATTTCAAGGGGTGAAATAAATTTTTGTTTCATCACGCAGTTTGCATTGATGCATTCATTCTTTCTTGTGGGCAGGGAGAAATGGATGTTTGGAGAAGACAGCAGGAGGAGAGATGGCACTGCTAAAAACAGAAAAGAGGAGAACAATGCAATCCTGGAGGAAAGATTCCAAACTCGGATTTCCATGTGCAGTGAGGTATGGGGCTTCTTTGAAAATTGTGAAAGAAAGAAAACTCCTCTATCCACCTCAGGAGAATGTGGAAAATAAGAAATCACAAGAATCTTCAATACACACACTGCCAATACCACCAACTAGACAGATATAATGAAGATATGTATGAAAGTGTATTTTAAACATAAAATATGTTCAGTGGCTAGGGGAAAAATGCCATAATATTTTCTCATGATCAGTCAGAAAGATTCCAACACATGTGGTGTCATACTTGGGGATAGAGGTTTGAGTATCCTGAGTGACGGTGTAAAAGTTTTTTTTTTTTTTAATCTATCCATTCTGTTAGAAATATATATTAAGGAAAACAAGATTGTGTCCAATTGGAGGTGAAAACTGGATATAAGTCTCATGAGAATGATGGTGTACTCTCATAGGCTAATTTGGTGTATTTAAAATTAAAAAAAATAAAGTTTAAGTCTTCGTTAAAACAAACATTTTAAAGAATGGTTATTTATATATTTTGGTATATAAATCGACCTGTACATATGAAAGAAGAATTTTTCCCCATACCCTGTTATTGTTAATTGGAAAGGGAAGACTTTAGCCCTTTTAAAGAGTAAACTCTGTAAAATAAAATGCTACAAATAGAGAGCTCCTGTGGAATGCATATTTTACCTTAATTTTTTGAATAGATTTTCTTCCTAATAGTTATTGGAATAATAATACACTACTGTAAATGGCAGAAAAATAATGGGAGCACAAGAAATGTTTCTCTCTGATGCGTCATTTTGAATAACCACAATTTTAAATCGATAATTCAGAGGTCCTCTTTTTACATGACCTCAGGATTCTTTACTGAATATTGAGCAGGCTCTGCATTTTTTTTCAAGGAACCTATTGCTGATTTTCTGGATATCATTGGGCTGTTGCCCTTGGAGCAGAGATTCTGACGAAGGTGTCAGGTTTCTATAGACATATACCTTGTCTTTTGACATATTTTAATTTTTGATAAATGTATTGGAAGAAAAAATCAAAATCATTCTTACAAAGAAACAGATCTACACATAAGAATTGAAACCAAGGAACTACAGAACAAGTATCTCCCAGCCTCCAAATGTCTCCTATGGCTTATGAATGACCTTGCCAACACCCAGAAGTGCAAAAGGGAACTGTAAATTCCACAAAGTGAGAAAGAGTGCCTCAACTGTTTACAAGATATCATGTGGAAGAAGAATGGTTCATAAAATTCAAGTACCTATTGCATCAAGCAGAGTGTAACGCCCTCCATTCTATGCATGTCAGATTACAACCTCTGATAATGAAGAAACACAAAGGAAGACCACTTTAGAGAAATAGGTAATTCCAAGCTTCATATTTGTCCCTCCCCACCCTCTTTCTCATAATATATATTTTTAGTGAGGCATATCAATCGTTTCTGAACATACATAAACCTGACACGGAGAGCAGAAATCGCAAACTTAGAAAATATAGAGGCAAAACACCTAACAGTAGTCTAATACACATATCTCCAGCAGAACCTTGAATGGTGATTCCTTTTTTAAAAATTGGCCAGAGCATCTGTAAAACATGACTAATGCCTATTATCCATGGCTCAAATTATGTGTACAATCCCAAATATCCCAACAATTAAAAAAAAAAGCTCCTTTATTAAATCATATTAATCCACTATATTACTTATCCAATGTGTACCATCCCTGGTCCTTCATATAATCACAGAGGTGTGCATTCTTCTCTTCAATCATTATTAAATGTTTTCAATATCTTTTTAAGAATTATAGGAAGTAAAGTGAATGCAGAAAATAAAAAACATACTATTCACCCCTCAATACATTTGTTGACACTGACATGCAAAGGTGCTTTTCTCACCATCCTTGAACAAATTTTTCCATTTACCTATCAGGTTTTTGATAACTCATCCCATAGGGCATGATGTGGGCAAAGTGAACAATGCATGGCTGTGTTAAAGCTTTTGAAAGGACTTTAAATTATGGTCTGAAACATATATTAGATTGAAAGAGAATGTTGTTTTGAAAAGGGATTTTAGGTAAGATTAGATTTAATATGATCAATCATAATAAAGTTTTAAGAAGGCACAGACATGTGTAAAGGAAAATAATCAGTCATATTTAGGGTAATTAAATAATAAAAAAAATTTAATTATTCAATTCCCTGGGAAATAGTGGACCTTATACTCTCCACGGGTGAAATAAATTTTTGTTTTATCATGCAGTTTACTTTGAGGAATTCATTATTTCTTAGTAAAAAAATGTCTTCTTTGTAAAGTGCTCACTTATACTTGGCTAAATTACCACACATAACAAGATCACTTGGAAAACCATATAATTTCCTACTAGAGATCTAAGAGCTATGGAATCAAGGCAGTGGAAACATTAGAATATAATGAGAAAGGATTGCCACCTCAGTGAAGAGTCTTCATTATAAAAGATCACCAGACACCACGTATATCTCAGATCAGGGCCATGGAAAACCTTTCCATGTCAAGTAAAATCGAACTTCTGCATTGGATTCCAAAAGGGCTAGCAGGGGTGGAGCGTTTTTTTAATTTTTTTTTTTTTTTTTTTTTTTTTTTTTTTACTGGGAGGTCCCGGGGATTGAACCCGGGTCCCTCCATATGGGAGACGGGCGCCCAACCAGTTGAGCCACATCCGACCCCTAAAATCCTTGTCATCCTGCCAATGCAGTCCCATGACAAATGGGCAGGATTTGTTTCGTGTTACTGGCCAGGCTTGTCTTCTTTCTGCTCCTCCAAAGCAGGGACCTTAGCTGGATGTGGAACAAACACTCCTGCAGGATAATTATTTGGAATTTGGGGGCATGGAAGAATGGGCTGTTTGGAAAAGACTGCAGCAGGAGTGAAGGCATTGCTAAAAACAGAAAAGAGGTGAACAATGGAATCCTGAACTATGGCAACCAAGTGCTGATTCATCTTTACAGTGTGCTGCAGTGCTGGTTGAAAATTTAAAAAGAAAGAAACCTCCAATAGGCAACACAGGAGAATGTGGAAGAATTAAAACTCAAGCGTCTTCAATAAAGACATTTCCCATAAAAACAACTCTCTGGATATATTGAAGGCAGGGTATGAAAGTGTATTTTAAATGTAAAATATAGTCATTGGCTGGTGGAAAAAAAATGCAAAAATATTTACTCATGATCTTTCTGAAATTAAAAACACATGTGGAGTCATGCTGGGAATAGAGCTTTGACAATTCTGACTGACTGCATAAATATATATATTTTTTAATTTATAGATTCGATTATAAATATATATTAAGGAAAACAAGAATGTGACCAATTGGACGTGAAAATTAGCAATAAATCAGAATAGAATGACAGTGTTCTCTCATAGTAATTGGGAGTATTTAAAATAAAAAAATAAATTTAAGACTTCATTAAAACATACATTTTAAATGAATGATTAATTATATATTATGCTATATAAATCAATATTTTCTTAGGCAAAATGAATTTTTCCCTACCCTGTCAATAATAATTGGAAAGGAAAATCTTTAGCCCTTTTAAATAGTAAACTCTGTAAAAAATAAAAGAACACAGAGAGAAGAGATCCTGTGGAATGCATATTTTACATAAAATTTTGAACTACACTTTCTTCCTATTATTTATTGGAATAATTTTAAACTACTCTCACTGGCAGAAAAATAATGGGAGCACGAGAAATGTATCTTAATGATTCTCCTTTTTGGAATAATCACAATTTTGAAATGTTAATTCAGAGGACCTCTTTTTACATGACTTCATGAGTGTTTATTGAATGTTTACAAGGTTCTGGTTTTTTTTTTAAGGAAACCATTCCTGATTTTCAAGACATTATTGTGCTGTTGCTGAAGGTGCAGAGATTGTGATTCAGGTGTCCATATACAAACAGCTGCTCTTTTGTCATATTGTAATTTTTTGAGAATTATTAGGAAAAAAATCAAAATCATTCTTACCAAGAAATATATCCACATCTACACAAATGAAAACAAGGAACTAGAGTAAAACTAGCTCCCAGGATCCAAATTTTTCTTCTGGCTTTTGAAGGACATTGCCAACACCCAGAAATGCAAAAGGGACCGGTAAGGTCCCCACGGTGAGAAAGAGTGATTCACCTGTTTACAAGATATCATGTAGAAGAGGAATGGTACATAAAAATCAATGTTCTAATTCCTTCCATGACCCTTGATTCCATTGCTCTTAGGATCTCTATTTGGAAATAATATGGTTTTCCAAGAGATCTGGTTATGTGTGGTAATTTAGGCAAAGCACGTGTGAGCACTTTACAAAGAGGAAATTTTTTACTTAGAAAGAATGAATGCCTCAAAGTAAACTGCAGGATTAAACAAATATTTATTTCACCAGTCAAGAATAAAATGTCCTCTCTAGGCACACCAGATTACAGCCTCCATACTGAAGAAACAAAAAAGGAAGTCCATTTTACAGAAATAGGTAATTCTAAAGATTCATAATTGTCTCTCTCCCCCTGCTTACCCTTAATATATATATTTTAGTGATGCATGTCAATCATACATGAACATATATAAACTTGATGCCAAAAGTAGAAATCTCATCATAAGAAAATAAAGGGGCATAACACCTAAGAGTTGTCCCATACACACATTTCCAGCAGAAATTTGAATTTTGATTCCTTTTTAAAAAATTGTCAAGAACATCTTTAAAACATGACTAATGGCTACTATCCAAGGCTTAACTCTGGGTACAGTTCCAGACATACCCACGATTATTAAAACAAATCTGTTTAATTAATACATATTAAACCTCTATCTTTCTTATCCAATGTGTACATTCCCTGGTCCTTCATATAATCACAGTGGTGTGCATTCTTCTCCTCAATCATTGCTAAACGTTTTCAACAGCTTTTTAAGAATTATAATAAATAAACAGAATCCAGAAGAGTAAATAAAATATTATTCAGCTCTCAATCCATTTGTTGACACTGCCATGCAAAGATGATTTTCTCAGCATCCTTGAACAAATTTTTCCCTTTCTCTCTCAGTTATCTTAATAATTCATCCCATAGTGCATCATGTGGGCAAACTGAAAAATGCATGGTTTTTTTAAAGCTGTTGAAAAGACTTTATTTTAAAATTATGAATGCAAACGTATATTAGATTGAAAGAGAATGTTGATTTGAAAAGGGATTTTAGGTACGATTAGATCTAATATAATCCATCTTAATAAAGATTTAAGGAGGCACAGGCATATGTAAAGGAAAATAATCAGTCTGATTTTAGGGAAATAAATTATTAAAAATTTTTACTTATTTTATTCCCCATGTAATTTTGGAAATTATAATGTCATGGGTGAAATAAATTTTTGTTTCATCAAGCAGTTTGCATAGAGGCATTCATTTTTTCTGGGTGAAAAACGCCCACTTTGTAAAGTGCTCACCCATACTTTGTCTAAATTACCAAACATAACAGGATCCCTTTGAAAACCATATATTCCAAACTACAGATACAGAGAGCAATGGAATCAATGGCAGAGGAAGAAATTAGAATTGAATGAGAAAGTATTGCCATCTCAATGAAGAGCCTTCATTATCAAAGGCCACCAAACACCACAAATATACTACACCAGGGCAATGGGAAACCTTTGCATATAAAATAAAATCATACTTCAGCAATGGATTCCAAAAGGGCTCACAGGGGGGAGAGTGGCACACCAAATTCCTGGTCATCCGGCCAATGCAGTCCCAGGAAAAATGGACAGGATTCATTTCATGGTTACTGGCCTGTCTTGTCTTCTTTCTGCTCTTCCAAATCAGGGACCATAGCGTTGTGTGTCACCAAAACTTTTGGCCTAATTATTTGGACCTTGTGGGAAGGGAGAAAGGGATGTTTGGAGAAGACAGCAGCAGGAGAGATGGCACTGCTAAAAACAGAAAAGAGGATCACAATGGAATCCTGGAGGAATGAATCCAAACACAGATTTCCTTGTGCAGTGTGGTATGGGGCTTCTTTGAAAATTGTGAAAGAAAGAAAACACCTCTAGCCAACTCAGGAGAATGTGGAAAAAATAAAACCACAAGAATCTTCAATACAGACACTGCCAATACCACCAACTAGCCTGATATGTTGAAGAAGTGTATGAAAGTGAATTTTAAACATAAAGTATGGTCAGTGGCTAGTGGAAAAATGCCATAATATTTTCTTATGATCTGTCAGAAAGATTTCAACACATGTAGTGTCATACTGGGGGATAGAGGTTTGAATATCCTCACTGACAGTGTAAACATTTTTTTTTAATTATAGATTCTGTTAGAAATATATATTAAGGAAAACAAGATTGTGTGCAATTGGAAGTGAAAATTAGATATACGTCTAATTAGAATGACGGTGTACTCTCATAGACTAATTTGGTGTATTTAAAATAAAAAAAAATAAATTTTAAGTCTTCGTTAAAACAAACATTTAAAAGTATTGTTATTTATATATTTTGGTATGTAAATTGTCCTGTACATAAGAAATAAGAATTTTTCCCCATACCCTGTCAATATTAATTGGAAATGAAAGACTTTAGCCCTTTTAAAGAGTAAACTCTGTAAAATAAAATGCTACAGATAGAGAGCTCTTGTGGAATGCTTATTTTACCTTAATTTTTTGAATAGATTTTCTTCCTGATAGTTATTGGAATAATATTACACTACTCTAAATGGCAGAAAAACAATGGGAGCAGAAGTAATGTTTCCAACTGAGTCTTCATTTTGAATAACCACAATTTTAAATCGATAAATCAGAGGACCTCTTTTTACATGACCTCAGGATTCTTTACTGAATGTTTAGCAGGCTCTGCATTTTTTTTTCAAGGAACGCTTTGCTGATTTTCTGGACATAATTGGGCTGTTGCCCTTGGAGCAGAGATTGTGACGAAGGTGTCTATAGACAAATACCTGGTCTTTTGATGTATTTTAATTTTTGATGAATGTATTATAAGAAAAAATCAAAATCATTCTTACAAAGAAACAGATCTACACATAAGAATTGAAACCAAGGAACTACAGTACAAGTATCTCCGAGCCTCCAAAAGTCTCCTATGGCTTATGAAGGACCTTGCCAACACCCAGAAGTGCAAAAAGGACCTGTAAGGTCCACAAGGTGAGAAAGAGTGCCTCAACTGTTTACAAGTTATCATGTGGAAGAGGAATGGTTCATAAAAGTCAAGGACCTATTGCATCAAGCAGAGGGTACCGCCCACCAATATATGCATGCCAGATTACAACCTCTGATAATGAAGAAACACAAAGGAAGACCACTTTAGAGAAATAGGTAATAACCAAGCTTCATATTTGGCCCTCCCCACACTCTTTCTCATAATATTTATTTTTAGTGATGCATATCAATCGTTTGTGAACATACATAAACCTGACACCGAAAGCAAAAATCTCAACCTTAGAAAATATAGGGGCAAAACACCCAACAGTAATCTCATACACATATCTCCAGCAGAAACTTGACTTGTGATTCCTTTTTTAAAATTGACCAGAGCATCTTTAAAACATGACTAATGCCTATTATCCATGGCTCAAATTATGTGTACAATCCCAGACATCCCAACAATTTTAAAAAAAGGGCTCTTTTATTAAATCATATTAAATCACTATAATACTTATCCAATGTGTACCATCCCTGGTCCTTCATATAATCACAGAGGTGTGCATTCATCTTTTCAATCATTATTAAATGTTTTAAACAGCTCTTTAAGTATTTTAGGAAATAAAGTGAATTCAGAAAATAAAAAAAAACAGATATTCACCTCTTAATACATTTGTTGACACTGACATGCTTATGTGCTTTTCTTCCCATCTTTGAACAACTTTTTCTATTTATCTCTCAATTTTTTTTTGATAATTCAACCCATAGTGCATCATGTGGACAACGTGAACGTTGCATGGATTTTTTTAAGCTGTTGAAAATTTTTGTTTTAAAATTATGAATTGAAATGCATTAGTTCCAAAGAGATTGTTGATTTTAAAAGGGACTCTAGGTAAGATTAGATTTAGTATAATCAATCTTAATAAAATTTTAAGAATGCACTGACACATTTAAAGGAAAATAATCAGTCTAATTTATGGGAAATAAATTATAACCAAATTTTAATTATTTTATTCCCCGTGATATAGTGGACATTTTAATCATGACCAGTGAAATAAATATTTGTTTCATCGTGCAGATTACTTTGAGGCATTCAATCTTTCTAAGTAAAAATGTCCTCTTTGTAAAGAGCTTACACGTCCTTTGCCTAAATTAACACACATAACAAGATCTCTTTGAAAACCATGTTATTTCCAAATAGGGATCTTAAGAGTAATGGAATCAAGGGCAGAGTAAGAAATTAGAACATAATGAGATACTTTTGCCATCTCAAAGCAGAGCCTTCATTATCAGAAGTCACCAAACAACACATATACCCAGATCAGGGCAATGGATAACCTTTACGTTTAAAATGAAATCAATCATCTGCATTGGATTCCAAAAGGGCTAGCAGGGTTGGAGCATGGCACACTGAAATCCTGGTCATCTTGCCAATGCAGTCCCAGAAAAATGGTCAGGATTAGTTTCCCTTATACTGCCCAGTCTTGTCTTCTTTCTCCTCCTTCAAAGCAGGGACCTTAGTTGGGTGTGGCCCAAACCCTTTTGCAGACTAATTATTCAGACTTTGGGGGCATGGAGAATGCACTGTTTGAAAAAGAGAGCAGCAAGAGATAAGGCACTGCTAAAAACAGTAAAGAGGAGAACAACAGAATCATGGGGGACAGAATCCAAAGTGTGATTTCCTTGTGCCATGTGGTGTGCTGATTTTTGAAAATTGGAACAGAAAGAAAACTCCACTCAGCAACTCAGGATTATGTGGGAAAAAATAAACCCCAAGAGACTGCACTGCAGACACAGCCTATACAACCAACTAGCCAGTTATGTTGAAGTCAGTGTATGAAATTGCATTTTAAATGTAAAGTGCAGTCAGTGGCTGGTGAAAAAAAATGCCATAATATTTTCTCATGATCTGTCAGAAAGAATCCGACATGTGTGGAGTCATGTTGGGAATAGAGGTTTGAGAATCCTGACCGACAGCATAAAATTTTTTTTTTTAACTTATACTTTCTGTTATAATTATACCTTAAAAAAACAAGAATGTGTTTCATTGGAGGTGAAAATTAACTCTACATCAGCTTACAATGACGATATTCTCTCTTAGATCAATTTCTAGAATTTAAAATAGAGAAAAGAAATTTTAAGCCTTTGTTAAAGTATACATGTTTAAAAAAATGGTTAATTATTTGTTTTGCTATAAAAATAAATCCTTACTAGGCAGAAAAAATTTTCCCCATACCCTGTCAGTGTTAATTTGAAAGGAAAGATTTAACCCGTTAAATAGAAAACTCTATAAAAATAAAAGGCTTCAAATAGAAGAGTTCCTGTGGCATGCATATTTTACCTTAACTTTTGGACTAGGGTTTCCTCCTAATAATTATTGGAATAATATTAAACAACTCTAACCTAGAGGAAAAATAATGGGAGGACAAGAAATGCTTCTCACTGATGACTCCTTTCTTGAATAATCACAATTTTAAATCAATAATCCAGAGGACATCATTTTACATGACTTCACAATTCTGTACTGAATGTTTACCTCTCTCGGTGTTTTGTTTCAAGGTAACATTCCTGATTTTCTGGACACAATTGGGCTGTTCCCAATGGCAGAGAGATTGTGATGCAGGTGTTGATATATGAATACTTGCTTTTTAACATATTGTAATTTTTGAGAATGTATTGGAAACATTTTCAAAAAATTTTTGCAAAGAAACAGATAGACATATGCAAAAATGAACCCATTGAACTACTGTACAAATAACTTACAGCCTCCAAAATTCTCCTATGGCTTATGAAGGACCATGCCAACACACAGAAAGGAAAAAGTGATGTGTATGTTCCACAAGGTGAGAAAGAGTGACTCAAATGTTTACAAGTTATCAGGGTAAGACAAAAGGTTCTCAAGTCTAGGACCAAATCCATCCAGCACAGGGCACCGTACTCCCTTCTATGCTTGGGATATTACAATCTCTCATAATGAAGCAACACTAAAGGAAGCTGACTTTATGGAAATAGGTAATTCAAAAGCTTCATATTTGTTTCTCCGCACAATCTTTCACTTAATATATATTTTTAGTGATGCATATCAATCATACATGAACATAAAATGCTGAAGCCGACTGCCTATTTCTCAACCTTAGAAAATTAAGGGGCATGAAAACTAACAGTGGTCCAGTACACACATCTCCAGTAGATCACTGAATTGTTGATTCATTTTTAAAAAATTGTCAAAAGCATCTTTGAAATATAACTAATGCCTATTATACTTGGCTCAACTCGGGTGTACAATTTCAGACATCACCACGACTTTTAAAACATATCTGTTTTATTAATACATATTAAACCACTACCTCACTTATCAAATGCGTACATTCCCTGGTGCATTGTATATTCACAGAAGTGTGCATTCTTCCCTTCAATCATTATTATACATTTTCAACAGCTCTTTAAGAATTATAATAAATAAATAGAATCCAGAAGAATAAATAAAATATTATATACCTCTCAATCCATTTGTTGACACTGCCATGCAACGGTGCTTTTCTCACCATCATTGAACAAATTTTTCCGTTTATCTCTCAGATTTTTTGATAATTCATCCCATATTGCATGATGTGAGCAAAGTGAACAATCCATAGCAGTGTTAAAGCTGTTGAAATGAGTTTAAATTCTCGACTGAAACGTATAATATATTGAAAGAAAATGTTGATTTGAAAAGGGATTTTAGGTAAGATTAGATTTAATATGATCAGACATAATATAGATTTAAGAAGGCACAGACACCTGTAAAGGAACATAATCAGTCATATTTAGGTGAAATAAATAATAACAATATTTTAATTATTCTATTCCCTGGGAAATAGTGGACCTTATAATCTCTAGGGGTGAAATAAATTTTTGTTTTATCATGCAGTTTACAATGAGGGATTCACTCTTTCTTAGTAAAAAATGTCCTCTTTGTATAGTGCTCACTTATACTTTGGCTAAATTACCACACATAACAAGATCCCTTGGAAAACAATATAATTTCCTACTAGAGATCTAAGAGCAATGGAATCAAGGCAGAGAAAAAATTAGAATAGAATGAGAAAGGATTGCCCCCTCAGTGAAGAGTCTTCATTATAAAATATCACCATACATCTCATATATCCCAGATCAGGGCCATGGAGAACCTTTCCATGTAAAATGAAATCGAACTTCTGCATTGGATTACAAAGGGGCTTGCAGGGGTCGAGTGTTTTAACACTAAAATCCTGGTCATCCTGCCAATGCGGTCCCATGACAAATGGCCACGATTTCTTTCCCTGTTACTGGCCAGGCTTGTCTTCTTTCTGCTCCTCCAAAGCAGGGACCTTAGCTGGATGTGGAACAAACACTTCTGCAGGATAATAATTTGGACCTTGTGTGCATGGAACAATGGGCTGTTTGGAAAAAAGAGCAGCAGGAGAGAAAGCATTGCTTAAAACAGAAAAGAGGTGAACAATGGAATCCTGAAGAATGGCAACCAAGTGCTGATTCATCTGTACAGTGTGCTGCAGTGCTGGTTGAAAATTAAAGGAGAAAGAAAGCTCCAATAGGCAATACAGGAGTATGTGGAAAAATAAAACCTCAAGCGTCTTCAATAAAGGCACTTCCCATAAAAACAACTATCCAGATATGTTGAAGTCAGGGTATGAAAGTGTATTTTAAACATAAAATATAGTCCGTGGCTGGTGGAAAATAAAAGCAAAAATATTTACTCATGATCTTTCAGAAAGTTTAAAGCACATGTGGAGTCATGCTGCGAATAGAAGTTTGACAATTCTGACAGACTGCATAAATGTTTTTTGTATTTTTTTTAATTTATAGATTCTATTATAAATATATATTAAGGAAAACAAGAATGTGACCAATTGGATGTGAAAATTAGCAATAAATCAGAATTATATGACAGTGTTCTATCATAGAGTAATTGGGATTATTTAAAATACAAAAAAATAAATTTAAGACTTCATTAAAACATACATTTTAAAAGAATGGTTAATTATATATTATGGTATATAAATCAATCTTTACTTAAGCAAAATGAATTTTTCCCCCTACCCTGTCAATGTCAACTGGAAAGGAAAGTCTTTAGCCTTTTTATATAGTAAACTCTGTGAAAATAAAAGACCACAGATAGAAGAGTTCCTGTGGAATGCATAGGTTACATAAAATTTTGGACTATATTTTCTTCCCATTATTTTTGGAATAGTTTTCAACTACTCTAACTGGCAGAAAAATAATGAGAGCACAAGAAATATTTCTCACTGATTCTCCTTTCTGGAATAATCACAATTTTGAATCGATGATTCAGAGAACTTCTTTTTACATGACTTCATGAGTGTTTATTGAATGTTTACAATGTCCTGGATTTTTTTTCAAAAGGAAAACTTTCCTGATTTTCAAGACATTATTGGGCTGTTGTTGATGGTGCAGAGATTGTGATTCAGGAGTCCATATAAAAATAGCTGATCTTTTGTCATATTGTAATTTTTGAGTATTACTGGGAAAAAAATAAAAATCATTCTTACCCAGAAACATATACACATATACACAAATGAAACCAAGGAACTAGAGTAAAACTAGCTCCCAGCATACAAATTTCTCTTCTGACTTATGAAGGAACATGCCAACAACCAGAAATGCAAAAGGCACCTGTAAGGTCCCCAAGGTGAGAAAGAGGTATCGACTATTTACAAGATATCACAGGATATGGAATGGTTCATAAAAATCAATGCTCTAATTTCTTCCTCTGCCCTTGATTCCATTGCTCTTAGGATCTCTATTTGGAATAATATGGTTTTCCAATAGAGCTGTTTATGTGAGGTAATTTAGGCAAAGGATGTGTGAACCCTTTACAAAGAAGACATTATTTACTTAGAAAGAATGAATGCCTCAAAGTAAACTGCACGATTAAACAAATATATATTTCACCGGTCAAGTATAAAATGTCCACCACGTGCATGCCAGATTTTAGCCTCCGTACTGAAGAAACACAAAAGGAAGTCCACTTTAGAGAAATAGGTAGTTCCAAAGCTTCATATTTGTCTCTCTCCCCCTGCTTTCCCTTAATATATATTTTTAGTGATGCATGTCAATCATACATGAACATATATAAACCTGATCCCGAGAGTAGAACTCTTACCATAAAAAAGTAAAGGGGCATAACACCTAAGAGTCGTCCCATACACACATATCCAGAGGAATCTTGAATTGTGATTCCCTTTTTAAAAATTGGCAAGAACATCTTTAAAACATGACTAAGGCCTAAGAATCATGGCTTAACTGGATGTACAGCTCCAGACATACTCACGATTATTAAAACAAATCTGTTTTATTAATACATATTAAACAACTATCTTTCTTATCAAATGTGTACATTCCCTGGTCCTTCATATAATAACAGTGGTGCACAATTTTCTCTTCAATCATTACTAAACGTTTTCAACAGCTCTTTAAGAATTATAATAAATAAACAGAATCCAGAACAGTAAATAAAATATTATTCAGCTTTCAATCCATTTGTTGTAACTGCCATGCAAAGGTGCGTTTCTCAGCATCATTGAACAACTTTTCCCGTTTCTCTTGCAGTTATCTTATTAACTCATCCCATAGGGCATCATGTGGACAAAGTGAAAAATGCATGGCTTTTTTAAAGCTATTAAAAATACTTTATTTTAAAATTATTAATGGAAACGTCTATTAGATTGAAAGAGAATGTTGATTTGAAAAGTGATTTTAAGTAAGTTCAGAATTAATATAATCAATCTTAATAAAGATTTAAGGAGGCACAGGCACATGTAAAGGAAAATAATTAGTCTGATTTTTGGGAAATAAATTATTAAAAATTTTTAATTACTGTATTCCACATGAAATTGTGGAAGTTATAATCTCAAGCGGTGAAATAAATGTTTGTTTCATCGTGCAGTTTGCATTGAGTCATTCATTCTTTCTGAGTAAAAAACGTCCCCTTTGTAAAGTGCTCACATGTCCTTTGCCTAAATTACCAAACATAACAGGATCCCTTTGAAAACCATATTATTTCCAACTAGAGATACTGAGAGCAATGGAATCAAAGGCAGAGAAAGAAATTAGAATAGAATGAGAAAGTATTGCCATCTCAATGAAGAGCCTTCATTATCCAAGGCCACCAAACACCACATATATACTACCTCAGGGCAATGGGAAACCTTTGCATGTAAAATAAAATCATACTTCAGCAATGGATTCCAAAAGGGCTCGCAGGGTGGCAGTGTGGCACACCAAATTCCTGGTCATCTGGCCAATGCAGTCCCAGGAAAATGGACAGGATTCATTTCCCAGTTACTGGCCTGTCTTGTCTTCTTTCTGCTCTTCCAAAGCAGGGACCATAGCGTTGTGTGTCACCAAAACTTTTTTGGCCTAATTATTTGGACCTTGTGGGAAGGGAGAAAGGGATGTTTGGAGAAAACAGCAGCAGGAGAGATGGCACTGCTAAAAACAGAAAAGAGGAGGACAATGGAATCCTGGAGGAAAGTATCCAAACTCAGATTTCCTTGTGCAGAGTGGTATGGGGCTTCTTTGAAAATTGTGAAAGAAAGAAAACTCCTCTAGCCAAGTCAGGATAATGTGGAAAAAATGTAATCACAAGAATCTTACATACAGACACTGCCAATACCACCAACTAGCCAGATATGTTGAAGAAGTGAATGAAAGTGAATTTTACACATAAAGTATAGTCAGTGGCTAGTGGAAAAACGCCATAATATTTTCTCGTGCTCTGTCAGAAAGATTCCTACACATGTGGTGTCATACTGGGGGTTAGAGGTTTGAGTATCCTGACTGACTGTGTAAAAGTTTTTTTTTTCATTGATACATTCTGTTAGAAATATATATTAAGGAAAACAAGACTCTGTGCAATTGGAGGTGAAAATGAGATATAAGTCTGATTAGAATGACAGAGTACTCTCATAGTCTAATTTGGAGTATTTACAATAAAAAAATAAATTTTAAGTCTTCGTTAAAACAAACATTTAAAAGTATTGTTATTTATATATTTTGGTATGTAAATTGTCCTGTACATAAGAAATAAGAATTTTAACCCCTACCCTGTCAATATTAATTGGAAATGAAAGACTTTAGCCCTTTTAAAGAGTAAACTGTGTAAAATAAAATGCTACAGATAGAGAGCTCTTGTGGAATGCTTATTTTACTTTAATTTTTTGACTAGATTTTCTTCCTGATAGTTATTGGAATAATATTACACTACTCTAAATGGCAGAAAAAAAATGGGAGAAGAAGTAATGTTTCTAACTGATTCTTCATTTTGAATAACCACAATTTTAAATCGATAATTCAGAGGACCTCTTTTTACATGACCTCAGGATTTTTTACTGAATGTTTAGATGGTTCTGCATTTTTTTTCAAGGAATGCTTTGCTGATTTTCTGGACATCATTGGGCTGTTGCCCTTGGAGCAGAGATTGTGACAAAGGTGTCTATAGACAAATACCTGGTCTTTTGATATAATTTAATTTTTGATAAATGTATTATAAGAAAAAATCAAAATCATTCTTACAAAGAAACAGATCTACACATAAGAATTGAAACCAAGGAACTACAGTACAAGTATCTCCGAGCCTCCAAAAGTCTCTTATGGCTTATGAAGGACCTTGCCAACACCCAGAAGTGCAAAAGGGACCTGTAAGGTCCACAAGGTGAGAAAGAGTGCCTCAACTGTTTACAAGTTATCATGTGGAAGAGGAATGGTTCATAAAAGTCAAGGACCTATTGCATCAAGCAGCGGGTACCGCCCCCCAATATATGCATGCCCGATTACAACCTCTGATAATGAAGAAACACAAAGGAAGACTACTTTAGAGAAATAGGTAATACCAAGCTTCATATTTGGCCCTCCCCACCCTCTTATGTTGAAGTCAGGGAATGAAAGTGCATTTTATACATAAAGTGTAGTCAGTGGCTGGTGGAAAAAATGCCATAATATTTTCTCATAATCTGTCAGAAAGAATCCAACATGTGGAGTCATGCTGGGAATAGATGTTTAAGAATACTGACCAACATCTTAAAGTTTTTTTTTTTTTTTAACTTATAGATTCTGTTAAAATTATACCTTAAAAAAACAAGAATGTGTCCCATTGGACGTGAAAATTAACTCTACGTCAGCTTACAATGATGATATTCTCTCATAGAGAAATTTGGAGAATTTAAAATTGAAAGAAGAAATTTTAAACCTTTGTTAAATAAACATGTTTTAAAAAATGGTTAATTATTTGTGTTGATATAAAAATAAATCCTTACTTAGGCAGAAAGAATTTTTCCCCATACCCTGACAGTGTTAATTTGAAAGGAAAGATTTAACCCATTAAATAGAAAACTCTGTAAAAATAAAAGGCTTCAAATAGAGGAGTTCCTGTGGCATGCATATTTTACCTTAACTTTTGGAATAGAATTTCATCATAATAATTATTGGAATAATATTAAACAACTCTAACTCGAGGAAAAACAATGGGAGGACAAGAAATACTTCTCACTGATGAATCCTTTTATGAATAATCACAATTTTAAATCAATAATCCAGAGTATATCATTTTACATGACTTCACTATTCTGTACTGAATGTTTACGTCCCTCAGGGTTTTGTTTCAAGGAAATATTCCTGATTTTCTGGACTCAATTGTGCTGTTTCCAATGGCAGAAAGATTGTCATGCAGGTGTCCATATAAGAATACCTGCTTTTTGACATGTTGTAATTTTTGAGAATATATTGGAAACATTTTCAAAAAAATTTTTGCATAGAAACAAATCGACATATACAAAAATGAAATCATTGAACTACTGTATAAATAACTTACAGCCTTTAAAATTCTCCTATGGCTTTTGAAGGACCATGCAAAAACACAGAAGGGAAAAAGGGATATATATGTTCCACAAGGTGAGAAAAAGTGCCTCAACTGTTTACAAGTTATCATGTGGAAGAGGAATGTTTCATAAAAGTCAAGGATCTATTGCATCAAGCAGAGGGTACCGCCCTCCATTCTATGCATGCCAGATTACAACCTCTGATAATGAAGAAACATAAAGGAAGACCACTTTAGAGAAATAGGTAATTCAAAGCTTCATATTTGTCCATCCCCATCGTCTTTCACATAATATATAATTTTATTGATGCATAACAATCGTTTCTGAACATACATAAACCTGACACCGAGAGCAGAAATCTCAACCTTAGAAAATATAGGGGCAAAACAACTAACAATAGTCTCATACACATATCTCCAGCAGAACCTGAATTGTGATTCCTTTTTTAAAAATTGGCCAGAGCATACTTAAAACATGACTAGTGCCTGTTATCCATGGCTCAAATTATGTGTACAATCCCAGACATTCCCACAATTAAAGAAAAAAAAGGCTCTTTTATTAAATCATATTAAACCACTATATTACTTATTAAATGTATACCATCCTTGGTCCTTCCTATAATCACAGAGGTTTGCATTCTTCTCTTCAATCTTTATTATATGTTTTCAATAGCACTTTATGAATTATAGGAAATAAAGAGAATACAGAAAATAAAAAACAAATTATTCAACTCTTAACCCATTAGTTGACACTGACATGCATATGTGCTTTACTTGCTGTCCTTGAACAAATTTTTCCGTTTAATCCTCAGTGTTTTTGAAAATTCAACTGATAGTGCATCATATGAAAGAAGTGAACATTGCATGGATTATTTAAAGCTGTTGAAAATTTTTATTTTAAAATTATCAACTGAAAGGCATATTAGTTCCAAAGAGAATGTTGATTTGAAAAGGGACTCTAGGTAAGATTAGTTTTAATATAATCAATTATAATAAAATTTTAAGAATGCACTGACACATGTAAAGGAAAATAATCAGTATGATTTATGGGAAATAAATTATAACAAAATTTTAATTGTTTTATTCTCCTTGTTATAGTGGGAATTTTAATCTTGACCGTTGAAATAAATATTTGTTTCATCGTGCAGTTTACTTTGAGGCATTCAATATTTCTAAGTAAAAAATGTCCTTTTTGTAAAATGCTCACAAATCCTTTGCCTAAATTACCACACTTAACAAGATCTCTTTGAAACCCATATTATTTCCAAATAGGGATCCTAACAGCAAGCGAATCAAGGGCAGATGAAGAAATTAGAATATAATGAGAAAGTATTGCCATCTCAATGAAGAGACTTCATTATCAAAGGTCACCAAACACCATATATACGCCAGTTCAGGGCAATGCATAACCATTCCGTGTAAAATGAAATCGAACTTCTGCATTGGATTCCAAAAGGACTCGCGGGATGGAGTGTGGCACACCAAAATCCTGTTCATCCGGCCAATGCAATCCCAGGTAATAGAGCCAGGATTCGTTTACTTTTTCCTGGCCAGTCTTGTCTTCTTTCTGCTCCTTCAAAGCAGGGACCTTAGCTGAGAGTGACCCAAACACTTTTGCAAAATAATTTTTCTGACCTTGAGGGCATGGAGAACGGGCTGTTTGGAAATGACAGCAGCAGGAGAGAAGGCACTGCTAAAAACAGAAAAGAGGAGAACAATGGAATCCTGGAGGAAAGAATCCAAGCTCTGATTTCCTTGTGTTGTGTGGTGCAGTGCTTTTAAAAATTGGAACACAGAGAAAACACCATTACACAACTCAGGAGTATGTGGAAAAATTAAAACCAAAGAGAATTCAATACAGACACAACCTATACAACCAACTAGCCAGATATGTTGAAGTCAGAGTATGAAAGTGTATTTTAAACACAAAGTATGGTCAGTGGCTGGCGGTAAAAACGCAATAATATTTTCTCCTGAGCTGTGAGAAAGATTCCAACACATGTGGGATCATGCTGGGGTATAGAGGCTTGAGTTTCCTGACTGAATGCCTGAACTTTTTTTTTTTTTATAGATTCTGTTAGAAATATATATTAAGGAAAACAAGAATGTGGCCAATTGGAGGTGAAAATTAGAAATAAGTCAGATTACAATGCCAGTGATCTCGCATAGAGTTATTGTGAGTATTTAAAATAAAAATAAATAAATTGAAGACTTCATTAAAACATACATTTTAAAGGAATGGTTAATTATATATTATGGTATATAAATCAATCTTTAATTAGGCAAAAAGAATTTTTCCTGCTTCCCTGTCAATGTTAATTGGAAAGGAGAGTCTTTAGCCCTTTTAAATCGTAAACACTGTTAAAATAAATGCCTACAAATAGAAGAGTTCCTGGGCAATGCATATTTTACCTTAATTTTTAAGCTATATTTTTGTCCTAATAGTTATTAGAATAATATTAAACTACCTTTACTGGCAGAAAAATAATGGGAGCACAAGATATGTTTCTCACTTATTCCCCTTTCTTGAATAATCACAATTTTAAATCGATAATTCAGAGGACCTCTTTTTACATGACTTCATGATTCTCTCATGCATGTTTACAAAGCTCAGGATTTTTGTTTCACGGAAACCATTCCTGATTTTCAAGACATTATTGGGCTGTGGCATATTGTGGAGATTGTGATGCAGGTGTCCATATACAAATAGCTGCTGTTTGACCATATTGTAATTTTTGAGAATTGTTGGGAAAAAAATCAAAATCATTCTTACCAAGAAACAGATCCACATATACACAAATGAAACCAAGGAACTAGAGTAAAAATAGCTCCCAGCGTCCAATTTTCTCTTATGCCTTATGAAGGACCTTGCCAACACCCATAAGTGAAAAAGGGAACTGTAAGTTCCACAAGGTTAGAAAGACTGCTTCAACTGTTTACAAGTTATCATGTGGAAGAGGCATGATTCATAAAATTCAAGGACCTATTGCATCAAGCAGAGGGTACCGCCCTCCAGTCTATGCATGCCAGATTACAACCTGATAATGAAGAAACACAAAAGGAAGACCACATTAGGAAAACATGTAATTCCAAGATTCATATTTATCCTTCCCCACACTCTTTCTCACAATATATATTTTTAGTGATGAATATCAACCATTTCTGAACATACATAAACCTGACACATAGAGCTGAAATTTCAACCTTAGAAAATATAGGGGCAACACCCCTAACAGTAGTCTCATTCACATATCTCCAGCAGAACCTTGAATTGTGATTCCTTTTTTAAAAACTGGCCAGAGCATCTTTAAAACATGGCTAATGCTTCTTATTCATTGCTCAAATTATGTGTAAAATTCCAGCCATCCCCACAATTAAAAAAAAAAAAAAAGGCTCTTTTATTAAATCATATTAAACCACTATATTACTTATCCAATGTGTGCCATCCCTGGTCCTTCGTATAATCAGAGAGGTGTGCATTCTTCTCTTCAATCATTATTAAATGTTTTCAATAGCTCTTTAAGAATTATAATAAATTAAGAGAATACAAAAAATTAAAAAATATATAATTCACCTCTTAATCCATTAGTTGACACTCACATGCATATGTGCTTTACTTACCGTCCTTGAACAACTTTTTCCATTTATCTATCAGGTTTTTTTATAATTCAACCCATAGTGCATCATGTGCACAAAGTGAACATTGCATGGATTTTTTAAAGCTGTTGAAAATTAATATTTTAAAATTATCAACTTAAACAAATATTAGTTACAAAGAGAATGTTGATTTGAAAAGGGACTCTAGGTAAGATTGGATTTAATATAATCAATCATAATAAAATTTTAAGAATGCACTGACATGTGTAAATGAAAATAATCAGTCTCATATATGGGAAATAATTTATAACAAAATTTTAATTATTTTATTCCCCATGATATAGTGGATATTTTTATCTCAACCGGTGAAATAAATATTTGATTAATCGTGCAGTTTACATTGAGGCATTCATTCTTTATAACTAAAAGATATCCTCTTTGTAAAGTGCCCTCATGTTCTTTGCCTTAATTACCCCACATAACAAGATCTCTTGGAAAAACATCTAATTTCCAAATAGAGATCCTAAGAGCAATGGAATCAAGGGCAGAGGAAGAAATTAAAACCTAATGAGACAGTATTGCCATCTCAATGAAAAGCTTTCATCATCAAAGTTCACCGAACACCACATATACCCCAGATTCAGGGCAATGGATAACCTTTACATGTAAAATGAAATCGAAGTTCTGCATTGGATTCCAAAAGGGCTCACAGGGGTGGAGTGTTTTAACACTAAAATCCTGGTCAACCTGCCAATGCAGTTCCATGACTAACGGCCAGGATTTGTTTCCCTGTTACAGGCCAGGCTTGTCTTCTTTCTGCTCCTCCAAAGCAGGGACCTGAGCTGGATACAGCACAAACTCTTCTGCAGGATAATAATTTGGACCTTGGGGGAATGGAAAATGGGCTGTTTGGAAAAGACAGCAGCAGGAGAGATGGCATTCCTAAAAACAGAAAAGAGGTGAAAAATGGAACCCTGAACAATGGCAGCCATCTGTACAGTGTGCTCCAGTACTGGTTGAAAATTAAAATAGTAAGAATCCTCCAATAGGCCACACCGGAGTATGTGGAAAAATTAACAGTCAAGCATGTTCAATAAAGACACTTGTCATAAAAACAACTATCCAGATATGTTGAAGTCAGGGCATGAAAGTGTATTTTAAACATTAAATATAGTCAGTGGCTTGTGGAAAAAAATGCAAAAATATTAACTCATGATCTTTCAGAAAGTTTAAAAAACATGTGGATAAATGCTGGGAACAGAGGTTTGACAATTCTGACCAAGTGCATAAAAGTTTTTTTTTTAATTTATAGATTCTATTATAAATATATATTAAGGAAAGCAAGAATGTGAACAATTGGACATGAAAATTAGCAGTCAGTCAGAATAGAATGACAGTGTTCTCTCATAGAGTAATTGGGAGTATTTAAAATACAAAAAAATAAATTTAAGACTTCATTAAAACATACATTTTAAAAGAATTGTTAATTATATATTAGGGTATATAAATGAATCTTTACTTAGGCAAAATGAATTTTTCCCATACCCTGTCAATGTTAATTGGAAAGGAAAGACTTTAGCCCTTTTAATAGTCAACTCTGTAAATATAAAAGACCTCAGATAGAAGAGTTCCTGGGGAATGCATATTTTACATAAAATTTCGGACTACATTTACTTCGTATTATTTATTGGAATAATTTTAAACTACTCTAACTGGCAGAAAAATAATGGGAGCACAAGAAATGTTTCTCACTCATTCTCCTTTTTGTAATAATCACAATTTTGAATAGATAAATCAGAGGACCTCTTTTTACATCTCTTCATGAGTGTTTATTGAATGTTTACAAGGTCCTGGATTTTTTTTCAAGGAAACCATTCCTGATTTTCAAGACATAATTGGGCTGTTGCTGATGGTGCAGAGATTGTGATGCAAGTGTCCATATACAAATAGCAGCTCTTTTGTCATATTGTAATTTTTGAAAATTATTGGGAAAAAAATCAAAATCAATCTTACCAAGAAACATATCCACCTGTACACAAATGAAACCAAGTAACTAGAGTAAAACTATCTCCCAGCGTCCAAATTTCTGTTCTGGCTTATGAAGGACCTTGCCAACACCCAGGAATGCAAAAGGGACCTGTAAGGTCCCAAGGTGAGAAAGAGTGACTCGACTGTTTACAAGATATCATGTAGAAGAGGAATAGTTCATAAAAATTAATTTTCTAATTACTTCCTCTGTCCTTGATTCCATTGCTCTTAGGATCTCTATTTGGAAATAATATGGTTTTCCAATAGATCTTGTTATGTGTGGTAATTTAGGCAAAGGACCTGTGAGCACTTTAATAAGAAGATATTTTTTACTTAGAAAGAATGAATGCCTCAAAGTGAACTGCACGATTAAACAAATATATTTTTCACCATTCAAGAAGAAAATGTCCACACTATGCATGCCAGATTCCAGCCTCCATACTGAAGAAACACAAAAGGAAGTGTTTAGAGAAATAGGTAATTCCAAAGCTTCATATTTGTCTCTCTCCCCCTGCCTTCCCTTAATATATATTTTTAGTGATGCATGTCAATCATACATGAACATATATAAACCTGACACCAAGAGTAGAAATCTCATCATAAGAAAATAAAGGGGCATAACACCTATCAGTCGTCCCATAGACACATCTCCAGCAGAAACTTTAATTGTGATTCCTTTTTAAAAATTGGCCAGAACATCTTTAAATCCTGACTAAAGCCTTGTATCCATGGCTTAACTGGGTGTTCAGTTCCAGACATACTCACGATTATTAAAACAAATCTGTTTTACCAATATATATTAATCCACTATTTTTCTTATCCAATGTGTACATTCCCTGGTCCTTCATATAATCACAGAGGTGTGCATTCTTCTCTTCAATCATTATTAAATGTTTTCAACAGCTCTTTAAGAATTATAATAAATAAACAGAACCCAGAACAGTAAATAAAATATTATTCAACTCTCAATCCATTTGTTGACACTGCCAAGCAAAGGTGCTTTTCTCAACATCCTTGAACAACTTTTTCCATTTCTCTCTCAGTTATCTTAATAACTCATCCCATAGTGCATCATGTGGACAAACTGAAAAATGCATGGATTTTTAAAATCTATTGAAAAAACTTTATTTTAAAATTTTGAATGGAAACGTATATTAGATTGAAAGAGAATGTTGATTTGAAAAGGGATTTTAGGTAAGATTAGATTTAATATAATCAATCTTAATTAAGATTTAAGGAGGCACAGACACATGTAAAGAAAAATAATCATTCTGATTTTAGGGAAATAAATCATTAAAAATTTTTAATTATTTTTTTAATCTGATTAGTTTTCTTTTTATTTTATTTTATAGTTTTTATTATGGGTAAAAATCAAAATCCTCACAATACATACAAACATTTGCAAAATGATATATAAATATATATGCATATATGTGTATTTGCTTACAAAAGTGTTATTTATATATATATATATATATATATATATACATACATATATTTTAAGAGGTGATTAGATTACCCAAAATACTACATGGAACCCACTGGATTTCCCATGTTGCCCACCTCCCACACCTCCCACCACATCCCACACAAACATCTCCCACAGTGTGGCCCACCACCCTCAGTGAGCTTACTCATCCTGGAGCCTTGCCACCAACCATAGACCACAGTTCACACTGTAGACCACACTCTCTCCCAATCAGTTCTGAGTGCTGTGTGCTGATTTAAAATGGCCTACATCCATTGCCACAACAGTACTCAGGACAACCTCCAACTCCAAAAGAAGCCCCTGTATTTCAACTGCTCATCACCTCCCTACCCCAAAAGTGTCAAGTGGCCACTGGCTCCACCTCATTGTTATAATTTCCTCCATTGCTAGAATCACCATATATGAACAAGAGAATTCCATCAAGTCCACTCTAGTCCATAGTTCTTCCCCCAACCCTGAGGGGCCTGGGATGGTGATGTCCACTCCAATTCCAAGTGAGAGAGGGCTTATATCCCATGGATATGGTGGGTGGGATGATCCTGCCTGCAGATGCAGGCCCTCTCCATTCCCTGGGATGGCCATTTCCCATCGTTGTCTCCTCACCAGGTGCCTTGGATGAGTCCATTGAGCTGTAGGGTAGGAGTTGCAGCTCCACCTAGATTTCATGAACACCTGGCACATAGGTAGGCGGGAGGCTCCAGTCTCTGGAAGTATGCCTAAAAACTCCAGCATCGCATATAGGTTTGAATAGAAGGGACTGGTGAACCATGTGAAGGGAGGACTTATTTGAGTCTAATTCTGTCACTCTCAGGAGCACAGATTCCAAAATAGAACCCACTGATAAGGCATCAGTCTCTGGGGCTATCCCCCCTTATATAGGACCAGGGTGTCTCCGGAGCTCTCAGGAACGCCACTGATTGGGGTGATAGGCACTTAGATGTTCTATGAGCCCCTACTGAGGTGTGCTTAAGAGTTACCTCTGGGATGACCTCCCAACTCTCTTTGAAGTCTCTTAGCCCCTTGAACTCATTTGACTTTACCATTTCCCCCTTTTATTCAAGGTCTTTTTCCACTTGTGTTGCCAGTTGGCACTTCGTATTAATCCCTCATTGCCAGGTAGGCTCATCCCCGGGAGTCATGTCCCACGTTGGGGGGTAGGTAATGCAATCATATGCTGAGTTTGGCTTAGAGAGAGGTCACATTTGAGCAACAAGGAGGCTCTCAGGTGGCAACCCTTAGGCACCCCACAACTGCAGGCTAAGTCTCATTTACAAGAGCAAAGTCTCACAAGGGTAGTCATCAATTAAAAAAACACATCAGTGGGTCATCCTATTTTGACAGGCACTGTGCCTACACTCAGAGGACTATTGCTGCTCCCTTGGAGACTGTGGCAGAGATCTCCAGGCTAGGAATTCAGATTCCCTCATTTATTGTGTGATTATCCACCCATCATGACCATGCCCCATCCCCCAATCCTTTGAATGATTTTGTATATCTTTCATGTATATTCGGATGAACCAATCCCCATGAAACACCCCCCAGACACCCCCCCCAATAATCCCCCACAGTACCCATTGTAACCCTTCTGTGATCCAAATCCTCCATGAACATCTAGTCCATAAAATAATCAAATACACTTACTAGGAAAAAGAAAGAAGTGTGATAAGCTTACATGCAAGAGACAAACATAAGGAAACTCGGGGGGGGGGAAAGAGAGAAGAAAAAAAACAAATAATCAAACAAAGAACAAAACAAAATAAAATATAATTAGTGGATTGGGACATTCAAAAAATGGGCAAAAAGGCAAAGGAAATGCCTTTAAAATATATATATATATATTCATTTTTTTTCCCTTTCTCTTTTCTTTTTTCCCTTTTTTCCTTCCCTTTATCACTGTTATCAGATGTCTGGTGTGCCATGACACCTTCCTCCTCTCAATCCCCATTGTCTCACAATTTCTCATTTAATTTTCAAAGAAGTTTTAGGTCACAGCAAAGTCACACGCGGAGTGCCGGAGACTCCCAGATACAAAACCACCATGCCTTCCCCTCCGCCTATTAACTCCCCCCCCCTTTTTTTTTGGTTGTTAGCATTGTTATAACTGTTATGCAGATAGCAAAATAGAGCAACTAAACATTGACAGTAATTTATAGTATAGTTTACAATTTAGATAATACACTTTAATAATTTTGGTGATATTTACCATGTCCTGTGTCCATTACTGTAAGGTAATGGAAAACCTTCCCCTTGACCACCAAACAATCCATTAGATCTTGACTGTTCCCTTCTCCCCAGCCCCCTGGGCCCGTGATACCCCCCTCTCCCAACCCATGGAATGTCAAGATTCACAGTTACATGCCCTGGGGATTTGAACCAGCACTTCCTAATCCACCCACCCCCCAGTGCTGCACCACCAAACCCAGGAACACCACCACTCATCTGCCCCATCTCCCGACATGCAACCACACTCTATCCCTTTACCATAGATTATATTCAAATGGGTGATCGCTCAAAGCCTCCTCTTCTCTTACTCTCCTTTGTTAACCTATCTTTCAGACAATGGTTCTCAGAGACTGCTCAATTTCCTAAGTTCAGATCAGTGAGGTCATATACTGTTCATCCTTCAGTGCCTGGCTTGCTTCACTCAACATAAGGTCTTCAAGATTCATCCACATTATTCCATGTGTTAGCACTTTGTTCCTTCTTACAGCTGAGTAATATTCCATTGTATGTATGTACCACATTTTGCTTATCCATTCATCTGTTGATGGGCACCGGGGCTGATTCCAACTTTTGGCAATGGTGAACAATGCCGCTATGAACATTGGTGTGCATATATCTGTTTGTATTTTTTTCAGTTCTTCTGGGTATATACCCAGCAGTGGAATTGCTGGATCATACGGAAGATCTATTGCTAGTTTTCTGAGGAACCGCCAAACTGTCCTCCACAGTAGCTAGACCATACCGCAGTCCCACCAGCAGTGGATGAGTGTTCCTATTCCTCCACATCCTCTCCAACATTTAGTGTCTCCTGTTTTTTTAATAGCTGCCATTCTGATGGGTGTAAGATGGTATCTCATTGTAGTTTTGATTTGCATTTCCCTGATAGCAAGTGATGTTGAGCATTTTTTCATGTGCTTTTTAACCATTTGTATTTCTTCCTTGGAGAAGTGTCTTTTCAGGTCACTTGCCCATTTTCTATATGGGTTGTTTGTCCTTTTATTTTCCAGGTGAAGGATTTCTTTATATATGCAGGATATTAGGCTCCTATCAGATATATGGTTGCCGAATATTTTTTCCCATTGGGTAGGTTGCCTTTTTATTTCCTTAATAACATCCTTAGAGGTGCAGAAGTTTTTAATTTTGAGGAGATCCCATTTATCAATTTGTTCTCTTGCTGCTCATGCTTTGGCTGTGAAGTTCATGAAACCATTTCTTATTACAAGGTCCTGTAGATGCTTCCCAACATTATCTTCCATGGTTTTTATGGTTTTGGCTCTTATATTTAGATCTTTGATCCATCTTGAGTTGATTTTTGTATAAGGTGTGAGATGGCATTTTTCTCTCATTCTTTTGGATACGGATATCCAGTTCTCCAAGCACCACTTGTTAAAGAGGCCACTCTCTCCCAACTGAGTGGGTTTCGTGGCCTTGTGAAATATCAGATGACTGTATATGTGAGGATCTATATCAGAACTCTCAATCCGGTTCCATTGGTCAGTAGGTCTATCCTTGTGCCAGTACCACACAGTTTTGATCACGGTAGCTTTGTAGTATGTTTTAAAGTCAGGTAATGTGATACCTCCAACTTCATTTTTCTTTTTCAATATATCTTGGGCAATTCTGGGCCTCTTGCCTCTCCAAATATATTTTGTGGTTAGTTTTTCCAGTTCCTTAAAAAATATAGTGTAGACTTTTATTGGGATTGCATTAAATCTGTAGATTAGTTTGGGTAGGATAGACATCTTGATGATGTTTAGTCTTCCCATCCATGAACAGGGAATATTTTTCCATTTATTTAAGTCTTCTTTGATTTCCTTTAACAGTGTTGTGTAGTTTTCTGTATATAAGTCCTTTACATCTTTAGTTAAATTTATTCCTAGGTATTTGATTCTTTTGTTAACTATTGTAAATGTTATTTTTTCCCTGAATTCCTCCTCAGTTTGCTGGTTACTGGTGTACAGAAATGCTACTGATTTTTGAGCATTGATCTTATAGCCTGCAACATTACTGAACTCCTTTATATGTTCTAGAAGCCTTGTTGTCGATTTCTCAGGGCTTTCTATGTATAGGATCATGTCATCTGCAAATAATGAAATTTTTACTTCTTCTTTTACAATCTGGATGCCTTTTATGTCCTTTTCTTGTCTCAGTGCTCATGCAAGTACTTCTAAGACAATGTTAAATAGGAGTGGTGATAGTGGGCATCCTTGTCTTGTTCCCGATCTCAGAGGGAAGGC